>PVKM010000022.1:0-188738 GCA_004027735.1 Carollia perspicillata
CAACCCTCTTTTGTGAAGGAACCCGAGCCTTTGGAAGTACTACCAGGCAAAAACGTCACCTTCACAAGTGTTATCAGAGGAACCCCTCCATTCAAGGTTGGCTGGTTCAGAGGTGCCAGAGAGCTGGTGAAAGGAGACAGGTGCAACATCTATTTTGAAGACACTGTAGCAGAACTGGAATTATTTAACGTCGACCTGTCTCAGAGTGGGGAGTATACCTGTGTGGTTTCTAACGGTGCTGGCCAAGCATCCTGCACTACTCGTCTTTTTGTTAAAGGTTTGCTCAAGTGCATTGGTTCTTCCTATTTTCTGTACACTGATCTTTGTTTGTATTTTACTGTATTTAACTGCTATGCTTTGTCACTCACCAGAACCAGCTGCGTTTGTGAAGAAATTAAGTGACCATGCTGTAGAACCAGGAAAGTCCATAATTCTGGAGAGCACCTACACTGGAACACTTCCAATTTCAGTTACCTGGAAAAAGAATGGTGTTAACATAACTCCATCCGAAAAATGCAACATAGTCACAACAGAGAAAACTTGCATCCTGGAAATTCTGAACAGCACAAAAAATGATGCAGGACAGTATTCCTGCGAGATTGAAAATGAGGCAGGGAAGGATGTTTGCAAAGCTGTGGTATCTACATTAGGTGTGTTGTCAGTTCTTCTGTCTTAATGATTGGCATTCATCTAACTGGAAGCATGGTTTGTTTGGTTTCCTTTCATTCCAGTTGCTAATTGTGAGCCTTTCTTCTTTAGAGCCCCCTTACTTTGTTATGGAACTGGAACCTCTGGAGGCCTCAGTTGGAGATTCAGTTTCTTTACAATGCCAAGTGGCTGGGACACCAGAAATTACAGTGTCTTGGTACAAAGGAGACACCAAGTTACGGTCCACCCCTGAATACAGGACCTACTTTACAAACAATGTGGCCACACTTGTTTTTAATAAAGTGAATATCAATGATGGTGGAGAATACACATGTAAGGCAGAAAACAGTATAGGAACTGCTTCTTCTAAAACTGTCTTCAGAATTCAAGGTGATGATATTGTTTTAGAACTTAAGAAATTTCTTTTTTTCTTATCTTAACTCTTATCTTTATCAGGGAAATTTTTATTTCATCTACTAATGCTTCAGGTCTCCCTTGTCTTCCTACAGAGCGTCAACTCCCACCTTCCTTTGCACGACAATTGAAGGACATTGAACAAACTGTTGGGTTACCAGTTACACTCACTTGTCGATTAAATGGCTCTGCACCCATCCAAGTGTGCTGGTATAGAGATGGGGTGCTTTTGCGAGATGATGAAAATCTGCAGACATCATTTGTAGATAATGTGGCAACTTTGAAAATTTTGCAGACTGACTTGAGTCACTCTGGCCAGTACTCTTGCTCAGCTTCCAATCCACTAGGAACGGCATCTTCTAGTGCTAGACTGACAGCAAGAGGTTTGTTCCCGTCTTAAACTTTCTCTTTGCAAACCGTGACTTCTTGCTCATTTTCAAAGTAGAAATGATCAATGGCAAAAGCAAAAAAAAAAAAAAAACCCACACACAATTGCCTTTTCTTTTCATCTTCCAGAACCTAAGAAGTCTCCCTTCTTTGACATCAAGCCTGTATCTATAGATGTCATTGCCGGGGAAAGTGCCGACTTTGAGTGTCATGTTACGGGCGCTCAACCAATGCGAATCACTTGGTCAAAAGATAACAAGGAGATTCGTCCTGGTGGAAACTATACAATCACGTGTGTGGGAAACACTCCCCATTTGCGAATTCTTAAAGTAGGCAAAGGAGATTCTGGTCAGTACACTTGCCAAGCAACCAACGATGTTGGCAAAGACATGTGCTCGGCTCAACTCAGTGTGAAAGGTATCATTGCGTGGCACTTGCCAATATTCGCTCTTTCCCACCTTTGTGTAACTGTCTTCTAAAAATTTCTTTAGTTTTTAAATTGTGGGAATAAACTAACTGGATCATGTTACAATTTGTATATTTGTGTCAGAGGTAACACTCAAAGTTCTGTTTTTTCTTTATATTGTTATTTAAGTTAGTGTATAAGTGTAATCTGATCAAAAAGTATTGTTCAATTGAAATGTGCTAAATGTTGTTTCAACTCTCTATTCTCTTTTTCTACTCTTTCCTGTTATATGGCATTCTGATTTATCATTACTAAATTTTAACCAAGTGCCTCTGTAATACATTAACGGGTATGTTTTAGCTTATATATTCAAACTACAGAGTAAACTTATCAATCTAATTCTCTTTAAAAATATTAAAAGCTTATTTACTAGAAAAGACAACTTATTATACCACAAAATTCTCAGAAAATATATTCTTAATAAGCCAGTTTCCATAAGCACTTACAGGATTTTCAACTATACCTATGTTATTTTTTTTTCCTTTGATTTACTAGAACCTCCAAAGTTTGTTAAAAAATTAGAAGCTTCAAAAGTTGCAAAGCAGGGAGAATCCATCCAACTGCAATGTACAATAAGTGGTTCCCCAGAAATCAAAGTTCTGTGGTTCCGAAATGACAGTGAACTTCATGAAAGCTGGAAATACAACATGTCATTCGCTAATTCTGTGGCGTTGCTCACCATCAATGAAGCCAGTGCTGAGGACAGTGGAGACTACATCTGTGAAGCTCACAACGGTGTTGGTGACGCCAGCTGCAGCACAGCCCTGACTGTGAAAGGTTAGACACACTGAACTTCCTTCTCTCTTCCTTCTCCTCCAATTTGGATTCCTTCTGGGTCACATTATAAACTCCAAAGTAAGAAGCCTAGTTAAGGGCATATGCTTGTAATTCTGAAACTAATTTTTATTTCTTATGTTAGCATATTGTTAATATGGTCACACCAGTCCTTTTTAAATTTAATTTATTTTTTTTTTTTGCAGATACCACTTTTATTTATTTTAATAGTCTATTTTTATTGTATTCTTCCATTACCATTTATCCCCCTTACACCCTCTTCCACCTCCACCCACTTCCCTCCCCACCACAACCCCCGCACTGTTGTCCATGGCCAGGAGTCCTTTTCCTTTTTGTTCAATCCCTCTATCCCGCAACCCCCCGGAACTGTCAGCCTTAATGATTGCAGATTCTAATTTTTTTCCTCTGTAGTAAGCAAATATTCTCATTGTTTATCTTCTTTTTTTTCTGGTAGCACCTCCTGTTTTTACCCAGAAGCCTTCTCCTGTAGGAGCCCTTAAAGGCTCTGATGTCATCTTACAATGTGAAATTTCGGGAACTCCCCCATTTGAAGTGGTATGGGTTAAAGATCGAAAGCAAGTTCGAAGCAGCAAGAAATTTAAAATTACTTCAAAAAATTTTGACACAAGTCTTCATATCCTTAATCTTGAAGACTCTGATGTAGGAGAATATCAGTGCAAAGCTACTAACGAGGTGGGAACTGACATCTGTGCTTGCACTGTCAAGTTCAAAGGTTTGTACATAGGGGCACAAATATATATGTCTCTTCCTTTCATCTTTTCTTGTTTGGCCAATAAATTACATGGGCGTGATTCTCATTTTTTTCCTAACCATAATTTTATTTCGTCAGAACCTCCACGATTTGTGAAAAAGCTAAGTGACACCTCAACCCTTGTGGGGGATGCCGTAGAGTTACGGGCTGTGGTGGAAGGCTTCCAGCCCATTTCTGTTGTCTGGCTGAAAGATAAAGGTGAAGTCATCAGAGAGAGTGAAAACACAAGGATTTCCTTCATTGATAACATTGCTACCCTCCAACTTGGCAGACCAGAAGCATCTAGTTCTGGAAAATACGTGTGCCAAATCAAAAACGATGCTGGAATGAGAGAATGTTCAGCAGTCTTGACTGTACTAGGTTAGTAGCAGAGTACAGCCTGAGAGAAAAAAATCAAGTTCATTGACTCATGATCCTTGTCTGCAAATATTACTCTCACCCCATGTTGATTATACTCTTAGTTCAGAAGGTGGCTTTGTTTTCAATGTAACATACTTCTTCTTTCAGAACCAGCCAGAATCATAGAGAAGCCAGAACCCATGACTGTCACTACTGGAAATCCTTTTGCATTGGAGTGTGTAGTGGCCGGGACTCCAGAACTTTCAACCAAGTGGTTCAAAGATGGAAGAGAATTATCTGCAGACAGCAAACATCACATGACATTCATCAACAAAGTGGCTTCGCTGAAGATCCCCTGTGCAGAAATGAGTGACAAGGGCTTATACAGCTTTGAAGTGAAGAACAGTGTTGGTAAAAGTAACTGCACTGTATCGGTTCACGTTTCTGGTAAGTAGTATGAAGCTTTATGAATACAGTATTTTTTTCCCCGGGGAAAAAAATAAAGCTCTTCTGTGAACACAAAACTGCCCTTCTCCACCTAGATCGAGTTGTGCCTCCTTCCTTCATCCGCAAGCTGAAAGACACGAATGCAGTGCTGGGAGCCTCAGTGGTTTTGGAGTGCCGAGTCTCTGGCTCGGCCCCCATCTCGGTCGGCTGGTTTCAGGATGGAAACGAGGTCATTAGTGGGCCGAAATGCCAGTCCAGCTTTTCGGAAAATGTCTGCACTTTGAAGCTGAGCTTCCTGGAGCCTTCCGACACAGGCACCTACACCTGTGTGGCTGCCAACGCGGCTGGTTCTGACGAATGCTCGGCAGTGCTGACTGTGCAAGGTCAGTTGCGAGGAGCAGGCTGCTGCTTCTCTCAGTCTCTTCCACGTGGCTCAGTGCCGGCCTGACATGGAATTTCTTTGTTTGGTCTTCATTTTTAGTCTTGGCTCTCTTTTCTTCAAATAGCAAAAGCACTTCTCACTCAGATTTCTTTCTTTCTCTTGATCTTCCCTTCCCTCCGGGGTATTCTAGAGCCACCATCTTTTGAACAAACCCCCGATTCTGTGGAAGTTTTACCTGGAATGAGCGTCACGTTCACCTGTGTCATTAGCGGCACCCCTCCTTTCAAGGTCAAGTGGTTTAAAGGCAGCAGGGAACTGGTGTCAGGGGAGTCTTGCACCGTCTCTCTGGAAGAGTCTGTCACAGAGCTGGAGTTGTTTGAGGTGGAGCCACTGCAGAGTGGAGACTATTCTTGCCTCGTTACTAATGATGCTGGCAGTGCTTCCTGTACCACACATCTTTTTGTGAAAGGTTTGCTCTTCTCTCCAGTTTGTGTATCTTTTAAAATGTTCCAAGTCTTCATTTGAAAATGTCAACTTTACCCTCATATTTTCTCCTTATAGAACCAGCCACCTTTGTGAAAAGACTGGCTGATTTCAGTGTTGAGACAGGAAGCCCCATAGTTCTTGAGGCCACGTACACTGGCACGCCTCCCATCTCAGTGAGCTGGCTGAAGAATGAGTTCGCTCTTGTACAGTCTGCGAACTGCAGTATCACTATGACAGAAAAGTCTTCTATACTGGAAATTCTTGACAGCACCGTGGAGGATTATGCACAATACAGTTGCCTGATAGAAAATGAGGCTGGTCAAGATATTTCTGAAGCTCTGGTGTCTGTCTTAGGTGTGTTGACAATTACCTCTTTTTATTGCTTTCTTTTCATTCTTTGAAGACATCCTCTTTTAGTTAGCATGATTGATTGACTACCATTCTTTGTACCTTAGAACCACCTTATTTTATTGAACCTCTGGAACATGTGGAAGCAGCCATTGGAGAACCTACAACTTTACAATGTAAAGTAGATGGAACCCCAGAAATTAGAATTTCTTGGTATAAAGAACACACAAAGCTACGGTCAGCTCCTGCATATAAAATGCAATTCAAAAATAATGTCGCCTCCTTGGTAATCAACAAGGTGGACCACAGTGACGTGGGAGAGTATACGTGCAAGGCAGAAAACAGTGTGGGGGCCGTCGCTTCTTCAGCTGTGCTTGTTATCAGAGGTGATGATGGTTTCGCTTAAGAAGTTTTGCTGTGTGTTAACAGATCCATTTTCTTTTTAAAAATATCAAAATTTTAATGGACTGAAGTATGTTGTAGATAGTTTCTCTCTTGTAAATAAGGTTTATCTGTAACTTCTTACAGAGCGCAAACTTCCACCTACTTTTGCAAGAAAACTGAAGGATGTTCATGAGACTCTTGGCTTCCCAGTTGCATTCGAATGTCGCATCAATGGCTCAGAACCTCTTCAAGTGTCTTGGTACAAAGATGGGGTGCTTTTGAAAGATGATTCTAATTTGCAAACATCTTTTGTTCATAATGTAGCAACTCTTCAGATTTTGCAAACTGACCAGAGTCACGTTGGTCAGTACAACTGTTCAGCATCTAATCCTCTTGGGACTGCCTCTTCCAGTGCAAAGCTCATTCTCTCAGGTGAGTAGCCCATCACATTACCCTCTTCATTTTAAAGCAACTTCACTGCTCTGGGCCACTCAACTCTGGTGCCTCTTTGCTCCTGCTCCATGCCCGAGAGCATGAAAACTGATGTCACCATGTTGGTCTTCATTCTTTTCAGAGCATGAAGTGCCTCCTTTCTTTGATCTGAAGCCTGTATCAGTAGATCTTGCTCTTGGAGAAAGTGGTTCTTTTAAATGTCACGTAACTGGCACTGCACCAATCAAAATCACTTGGGCCAAAGATAACCGAGAGATTCGCCCTGGAGGCAACTACAAGATGACTCTGGTTGAAAATACTGCCACTCTGACAGTTCTCAAAGTAGGCAAAGGTGACGCTGGGCAGTACACCTGCTATGCGAGCAATGTTGCTGGAAAAGACTCGTGTTCTGCTCATCTGGGTGTACAAGGTACTTGTCTAAGTAGCAAGGCCTCTCCCACAGTTTCAGTATCTTACACTGTAAGAGGAAGGATGTGCTTGAAAGTTATGACTAGGAGCATGGCCTAGTAATTACAAGTGATCACATGGATCCAGAGCCCTTCAAATTGGGTCACATTTTAATTTTTTTCAACTACAACTGGACTGAAAGTCCATTTTCAAAAGCTAAAAACTAGAAATCAGAGCGAGAGCAAACAAATCCTTTTCAGAGAATTGCATGAAAATCCAAGTGTGAAGGAAGTTATCTTAGAACAAAGCTATTTCAAATGACTTATTTTCCACAGCAGGTATTAAATGAATGGATTTTGTCCCTCTAAGGGACAGCAGAGGCCCAAGCTCTCAAGCCCTTTAAGAAGAGTCCAGATTAATTATGCCAACATCTTTTCCTCCATTAGCCCCACTTCAGTAATTGTGAAAGCTGGCAGGAGAGGCAGCACATCGATATCTGATGTGATGGAAGACAACCATTCCCTTCTGTAGCATGTTCATGGCTGCTATTGTCAAGAAGTTAAATACTTAACTCAGTGGGCTTCTGGTCAACCCATTAGAGCATTATTAAAGATTTTTGTGGTAATGTTGGTTTATGAATACCCTGCAATTAAAATAGAATTAGATTCAGCAGCCCACTTGCTCTATGGCATATAGCTAACCATCTTTATCTCCCTAAGCTTAAATATTTTGCTTCAGTTAAACATTACTCTCCTAACTTCAAAGGAAAATTATAAAGGTTGAAGAAACATCTAAGGCCCACCCATAAGAGAAAGTGCTGCTTTAAAGGTATTAAAATAGCTGACCCAATTCTGCTACTTTGACTCATCATGGCAGATAATAGATATCTTTTCAACCATAGGAAATAGATGGTCCTCCACTGATTCACATACAGGAAGTAATCAAATTCTCTTATTGCCTGTGAGCCTCAGAGTACCTCCACCAATGGATACACACTCTGCCTCTGATCCTGCAATAGAAAAGTGATTTTTTTTGTGCTGAGAAGAGGGTTGCACAATAGGACTTCATGTCTTTTCCTCCTTCCTTTTGCAATAATATTTGATATGGTGGTTGCAAAAATAAACATATTTAAAAGCCTCTCTGTTCGACAGAGATTCCTCTTTTTACTTCATCTTGAGTTACACGTGTGTTTTCCATCCCTTATCTTGCATTTTCCGTCTTCATCCTATAGAACCACCCAGGTTCATTAAAAAGCTAGAACCCTCAAGAGTTGTGAAACAGGATGAACACACAAGATACGAATGTAAAATAGGAGGGTCTCCAGAAATCAGAGTTTTGTGGTACAAAGATGAAACCGAAATTCAAGAGAGCAGTAAATTCCGAATGTCATTCCTGGACTCCGTGGCGGTGTTGGATGCATACCACCTCGGTGTTGAAGACAGCGGCGACTACACGTGCGAAGCCCGCAATGCAGCAGGCAGCGCGAGCAGTAGCACCTCCCTAAAGGTTAAAGGTCAGATCTCACTCTTCCTTCGTGTTCTTCACATTAGACTCCCCTCTAGTTGTCCTCGTAATACCCTCCTGGACTCCTCATCAGTATCTTAAAAATTTTTAAGGCTACAATACAAAATTGAAATTGATGTTTTCTCTACAATGGAGTGGAAAACTGATTCTTAATTGTAACTATATTCTTGCAGAATACCTGCTAATTTTCCTTTCTTTCCTCCCTAACTTAATTATCTTCCAACTTTAGAACCACCCATTTTCCGCAAAAAGCCTCATCCTGTTGAGACACTGAGAGGAACCGATGTTCATCTTGAATGTGAGCTTCAGGGCACGCCCCCATTTCAAGTTTCTTGGTATAAAGACAAGAGAGAACTTAGGAGTGGCAAGAAGTACAAGATAATGTCTGAGAACTTCCTTACGAGTATTCACATACTGAATGTGGACACCGCAGACGTGGGGGAATATCAGTGTAAAGCCACGAATGACGTGGGGAGTGACACTTGTGTTGCTTCTATCACTCTGAAAGGTTAGAGTGACTTCACTTTCTTCTGTACTCTTTTCCTTCTAACATCAATGCTCTGTTGGCCCCTTAGCTGTTGCCCAGTTCTTTATCACTAGTTGTCTCTTCTACCAGGTACCCTTTTAGGCATATTTTCCAATGGGCTTTGACTGGATTTAAAAAAACCGGAGATGACAAGACATTCAATTCTTTCTGTTTACTACAAATTCAAATGTATCCTTGCTGCCATTCACCCAAAATGCCTCTTATTTAACATAACCGAAACAACATATTATTGCTACTTTGATTCCTAGGATTCGTGATTTAAAGGAAGTACTATTAATCCCACCCATTTTAAATCTAGCATATGCTTCTTTTTCATCAGCACCACCAAGATTTGTGAAGAAGCTCAGTGACATTTCCACCATCGTCGGTGAAGAAGTGCAGCTGCAGACTACTATCGAAGGCGCTGAGCCAATTTCCGTGGTGTGGTTCAAAGACAAGGGGGAGATTGTTAGAGAAAGTGAAAACATATGGATTTCTTATTCAGAAAATACTGCAACCCTACAGTTTTCAAGGGCAGAAACCACCAATGCTGGGAAGTACACCTGTCAGATCAAAAACGATGCTGGAACGCAAGAGTGCTTCGCCACACTGTCTGTTCTCGGTTAGTACAAGTAGGATGTGATTATGAACACCAGGCATGCACTCACCAATGTGTGCATTTCCTTTCATTTTTCCATTTGATTTTAAAAATTGGATGCAATTTTATCTCATTTTAGAACCTGCAGCAATTGTGGAAAAGCCAGCATCCATAAACGTTACCTCAGGAGACACCTGTACCTTGGAGTGTGTCGTCGCTGGCACACCCGAACTCAGCACTAAGTGGTTTAAGGATAGAAAAGAACTGACGAGTGACAGCAAATACAAAATAAGTTTCTTCAACAAAGTATCTGGCCTTAAGATTATCAACGTGGCACCCAGTGACAGTGGAGTATACAGTTTTGAGGTGCAAAACCCCGTTGGCAAAGACAGCTGCACAGTCTCAGTTCAAGTTTCAGGTTGGTTGGTTGGGCTTTTGTTTCAATGTTATTATAATGTTCCTTGCCCAGCGATCCTTAAGGCTTTCGATGGTATGAATCTATGGGGAATTTTTTGATACTCTCATAAAAGAGCCAAATAAATCTAGGTATATTCCATCAGAAAGACAGTAATTCTCTTTTCAAATCATTTCATAACTTTTGTCTCTCGCTTGTTTAACTCTTATCACGCATAGACCGAACCATTCCTCCTTCATTCACAAGAAAATTGAAAGAAACGAATGGTCTCGCCGGTTCCTCGATTGTAATGGAGTGCAAAGTCTATGGATCACCCCCAATTGCCGTCTCCTGGTTCCACGAGGGGAATGAGATCAGCAGTGGAAGGAAGTACCAGACCACCCTGACAGATAACACCTGTGCTTTAACCGTGAACATGCTGGAGGAATCGGACGCTGGTGAATACACGTGTGTAGCTACTAATGTGGCTGGTTCTGACGAATGCAGTGCTCCTTTGACTGTGAGAGGTCAGTTACAAATACAGTAAAATAGGATCACATTTCATGATTTCTAAGCCCTCTCATCATTGCAAATCAAAAATATTAAATTTTTCTGCTGTGTGCTTTCTTTGCTCAGAACCACCATCCTTTGTTCAGAAGCCTGATGCCATGGATGTCTTAACAGGAGCCAATGTAACTTTCACAAGCATCATAAAGGGAACCCCTCCTTTCAGGGTCAGCTGGTTCAAGGGCAGCAGCGAACTAGTCCCCGGGGACAGATGTAATGTGTCTTTGGAAGACTCAGTTGCTGAACTGGAGCTGTTTGACGTAGATACATCACAAAGTGGAGAATACACCTGCATAGTTAGTAATGAAGCGGGCAAAGCCTCTTGTACGACACATCTCTCTGTCAAAGGTATGTTTGACTGCTATTCCACACGTTAACCATTAACATACATGACTTAAGAGATGTGTCTGTATCTGTGTGTATATGTGTTTGATTTCATGTTTCCCATTTGCTTATAGCCCCAGCTAAATTTGTGAAGAGGCTCAACGATTACAGCATAGAGAAAGGAAAATCCCTGATCCTGGAGGGTGCATACACTGGAACTCCTCCCATTTCCGTTACATGGAAGAAAAATGGCGTAAATGTACCTCCTTCTCAGAGATGTAATATAACCACAACTGAAAAATCTTCAATCCTGGAGATTCCAAGTACCACAGTAGAGGATGCAGGGCAATACAACTGCTACATTGAAAATGCTTCTGGAAAAGATTCCTGTTCAGCACAAATACTGATTCTAGGTTTGTTCTGACTGTATCTTCCTATCTTTATCTGTAAGTCACCACTCCTGTCTCCTTCATGACTCATTCTCTCTCTCGCCTGCAGAACCACCGTATTTTGTCAAGCAGCTGGAGCCTATTAAGGTGACGGTTGGCGATTCTGCCTCTTTACAATGCCAGCTTGCTGGGACCCCTGAAATTGCTGTATCCTGGTATAAAGGAGATACAAAGTTGAGACCTACTACCACCTGCAAAATGCACTTTAGGAACAATGTTGCTACACTGGTGTTCAACCAGGTGGATGGTCACGATAGTGGAGAATATGTCTGCAGAGCTGAAAACAGTGTGGGAGAAGTGTCTTCGTCCACTTTCCTTACTGTTCAAGGTAACTGCAATATTTCAGAAATGAATGAATTTGTATTTCTTTTGAACAAGAGTTAAAATATCTGGTGAGGGTGTTGTTTTTAGGAATTCTTTCCCAGTGCAAAATTTTCTGCTTAACTTGTCCATCTACGATTAGTGGCTTATGTCCTTCTATTGTCTTTACAGAGAGAGATAACATGACTGAATCTTCTGTTGGAAGGATCATGTAATCCTTTGTCTCCATAATTAGTTCTTTTAGAAAAATGAGTGACCATATTTTTAAAATCCCATCCTATCAGTATGTCACTCAAATTGCTGGAAGGCAGTCTTGAAAGAAGGAGAACATGCTGCCTACCTGGAGGTGTACCTAAGCCAATCACTTGTCTATGGACTTACATATCTTTGCACCTACTATACATTAGGCTGGCCTCAGAGTGACACTTTTGCTTCAAATTTTCCAGGTTTTTCTTTGTGTTCAAGTTCATTCAAGAGATTTTAATACCTCCTGATGCTTTTAAAGAACTACCATTATCTAGAAAACAATAACTGTGAGAAGGGTAATTGGTAAATTTGAAATGTCCAGAAGTGTTTTTAATAATTTGATTCTGTTCCTACAGAGCAAAAATTTCCGCCGTCATTTTCTCGACAATTGAGAGATATTCAAGAAACAGTTGGATTGCCCGTTGTGTTTGAATGTGCCATAAGTGGATCCGAGCCCATCTCAGTGTCCTGGCATAAAGATGGCAAGCCATTGAAAGACGACCCAAATGTACAAACATCGTTCTTAGATAATGTAGCCACCCTCAACATTTTTAAGACAGATCGGAGACTTGCAGGGCAGTATTCTTGCACAGCTACAAATCCTATAGGGTCTGCTTCTTCCAGTGCCAAACTCATCCTCACAGGTTTGTGGATTCTTAAACTTCTTTCTGTTTCCATAATTAATACCTTTATAATCAAATATAAAACTAGGAAGAAAGCATCGTGATTTCTGTAAAATGAGATGGTCCAGGAAGGGAGTCTGAACCCCTGTCTTTCTTCCGTCCTCGTAGAGGGGAAGAACCCACCCTTCTTTGACATCAGCCTTACCCCTGTGGATGCTGTGGTGGGAGAAAGTGCAGACTTTGAGTGCCATGTTACAGGGACACAACCGATAAAGGTCAGCTGGGCCAAAGACAACCGAGAGATACGAAGCGGCGGCAACTACCAGATCAGTTATCTGGAAAACACCGCCCACATGACAATTCTGAAAGTAGACAAGGGAGACTCCGGGCAGTACACCTGCCATGCTGTGAACGAGGTGGGGAAGGACTCCTGTACAGCTCGACTTAACATAAAAGGTACCGTTTGTTTTGCATGTGGTCTGACAAAATGTCATCGTTTTATATTCTTTACTAAGGGTGCAGTTTTTATTAGGAACCAGTAAAGTTTAGGACACATTTTTAGACAAATGGCGTGAAAATGATTAAAAGACCAATCTTCTTTTTACTTTTTTTTACAACTGTCTGGTTCTGTAAATGGCCACTAGTGATCCCTGTTATCTCTCCCTTATGTCAGCTAACGATTTAGAGTAAGCTTCGGAAGGAGGCTAGAATATTTCAGAACACACCCTGATACTCTGTATTCAGTTGGTCAGCATTGACTTTTTATAAAAAAAGCATGACTTCTTTTTCTTGAAAAACCTCATATTAACAACTGCTTCTGGATGCCACTTCTTATGTCCTTGCAATTTCCTACAGAGCGGCTAACCCCTCCAACTTTCACGAAAAAGCTCTCAGAGACAGTAGAAGAAACCGAAGGGCACACTTTCAAACTCGAGGGCCGTGTTGCTGGCTCCCAGCCTATAACTGTTGCTTGGTACAAGAATAATATCGAGATACATCCAACTTCTAACTGTGAAATCACGTTCAAGAACAACGTACTGCTGCTGCAAGTCAAGAAGGCGGGCACTGGCGATGCTGGTTTGTACACGTGCAAGGTGTCAAATGACGCAGGCTCTGCTCTGTGTACGACCTCGGTTGTCATCAAAGGTCAGTTCTCTTCACGTTCCCCCCTGTGTGTTTCCCTTCACTGCCTGTGAGACAGTCACTGCATTGCCTCTGACACGTGCATTTCTTCCTCAACTCTGTTGACCAAGTTATAGTGGATATAAATACACATTGTTTAATTGGCTTACTGTAGTTCCATGTGTTTCCTTAAAATGTATATTATTTGTAATTTATGTGCATGGCTCAGCTAAGTAGATGTTGTATAATAGATTAAAAATCTTAGCTAGTAAATCACATCCCAAAATTCTCTCAGGCAGTGAGAACTCTAAGTCTACTTTGTAATCCATGCATACATGACATATGCATTTTTATGAAGCACATTCATTTTGATATATTTAACAATTTTTACAACTGAGTATTGCATTAGCTTTGCTTTTTATAAATTATAGCACATACCTTTTTTAAAGTATATTTCTAAAGGATTATTGTTTGACATATATTGTCCAAATCTTTTAGCCTGAAAATGAACATTAATCACAGATAAAAGAGTAAATTTGCTTAAAAAGGAAAAACAGATGAGTGGAGTGATACTATTGCATACAATTATGGAAGATGTATTTAAATACATAGTCATAGCTTGAGGCAAAGAAATATACTATGTTGTTTAAGGGGATCGTCTCAATTTGATCCTCTGACCATAATGGATTCACCCAGATGATTATGACACAGATTCATCAAAACCATGTTAGGCTATGGGAGGAGGGGTGCAAGCATTAAGGGGAACAAAAAGAGAAAAAACTTGTGGGCATGGATAACAGTGTGGTGATTGCCAGGAGGAGGTGGACGAGGGTACGGGGGGAATAAATGGTGATGGCAGGAGACTCGACTTCGGGTGGTGAGCACAGAACACAGTGTACAGACGATGTGTTGTAGAAGTGTGCACCCAAAACCTCTAATATTTTGTTAACCAATGTCACCCCAAAACATTCAATTAAAAATTTTTTTACAAATTAATCTCCTAAAAATAGCTTACAATTGAGTACCAACTCTGGTGATATATTTGGCCATACGAGGGTACACAGATAATAGGTTAATATCACGAATAGCCTATTATCATTGAGTTGTTCTCTTTTAAGTTATCTTAAATCTCAAATTTTATCATTCATTTAATAGGATTTAAGTTCATTCAGTTTTAAAACATCATTAGTAAAATGAAAAATATGTATTTGGCAGTGGCTTGTATTCATGATTTATATTCCTGGTGCTTTTGCCATTAAGTGAATAAAACTTTCTATAGAATTCTGAGGTCATTTACCTACAGAATTTAAGAAAGAGTAGACATCAGAAGTTTTAGTCTTCACAGTCATGAATACTGCCTTATTCTTATATGTCAGTCCCAGAACCGCTACATAAAGTCACTGCCCAACCCTGAGTTGTACCTGGCCATGCTATGTGTATCTTCCTCATTGGTTTTCATTTGCACACTGAGTTTCAGCCCCTAATTCCTTTCAGCAAAGGTCGACTTTTAAATGCTACTGTAGTTGCACTTAATAGTTAAAGATGAACATCAGAGAAAATCACATATTAAGATGTGGGCTATGGTTACTCAAATGTAGGCTTTCTTTCCCAGAGGGTAGCAAGAATTGCTCACCTAAATGAGCAGAATTCCCCAATAAGCCCTTAGATTTTAGAGTTCAGCAAAAATGCAGCTGCACCAGGTTTGAGAGAATCGATCTTGTGCGCAGAAGTTGTAATCACCACCAGTGCCATGTTTGCAGGCTCAGACACGGCACAGCTGCCTGGGTTATGTATGGGCAGCACGGTATCTGCTCTTTGCTTGTTTTTAAACATTTATTTTTTCAGTTCAACAAATGTAACTATTGACGTCAGAGAGAAATCAGCCAGGCACATGATTCGGTTCTGCAGTAAGCAGTGATACCTGCCAGAGGCAAAACTAGTTTCTGTTCTGAAATGTAGTATTTATGTGCCTTTACATTCCTTTTGTATTCCTTTGTATCTCATGTTTAAAGATGCCTTTTTAATTCCAGAGCCTAAGAAGCCACCTGTGTTTGATCGGCACCTTAGCCCAGTCACAGTGAGTGAAGGAGAATTCGTGCAGCTCAGCGGCCACGTCCAGGGTGCGGAGCCAATCAGGATCCAGTGGCTGAAGGCTGGCAGGGAAATAAAGCCCTCAGACAGGTGCAGCTTCAGCTTCGCTAACGGGACAGCCGTGCTGGAACTCAAGGACGTGGCTAAAGCGGATGCGGGAGACTATGTGTGTAAAGCTTCAAATGTGGCTGGAAGTGACACTTCCAAATCCAAAGTGACTGTTAAAGGTACAGATCCCTTGAAAGTATTCAGATTAAGCCTACAACTACTTCTTTTATTCATTTGCTTTTTACAATTTAGATAAGAATGGAATTAGGTTTGCAGAAATATCAGTTTTGCTCACTTGCAATTTATAGCCTCCTTATTATAACTGAAGTATTAGATAATTTAATGAAAATAATTTCCATAAAAATTGTCTGAAATTTGCCTGAGTTCACCACAAATAATATTTCTTGAAACTCTTTCACCATACACAAGAGGGTAAAATTAAGTGAAGTTGCAAAATGATGCTATAATAATGTGAAATAAGGTTGCCTGGTGTTGTAGCCTGGCAGAAATCTGCATGACAAAGCCACACCTAGAAATATAAGATTTGATACTATGAATATAATGGTAGTTTCACTGCGTGTGGCAGCTACAACTAGTTACAAAGGTATATCAAACTGCTTCATCTTCTCTAGTCCACTTTCATGTATAGTAAGTCCTAGAACACATATTTTTAGCTCTGCCAAACTCCTAAAACTTATTTTACAAAGGCCATGATTTATTACAGCTTTAAGGTAACTGTGGTAACAAAACATGTCAACGTGTTTTTTAGACAAACCAGCTGCCGCCCCAGCAGCTAAGAAAGCAGCGGTAGATGGGAAACTCTTCTTTGTGTCGGAACCTCAGAGTATCAGAGTGGTGGAAAGTAAGTACTTCATGAAAAATACATCTTCATCTAGCTTGTACATTCTACTACTGATTTAATTTTGGAAGAACTGATTTTGGAAGATACATTTTGTATTCATTTGTTTTCATTATTCTTTAGAAACCACTGCAACATTCATTGCAAAAGTCGGGGGTGACCCACTGCCTAATGTCAAATGGACGAAAGGGAAATGGAGACAACTGAACCAGGGAGGTCGCATTTCTATCCAACAGAAAGGCGATGAAGCAAAGCTCGAGATTAGAGACACCACGAAAACCGATTCCGGATTATACCGATGTGTCGCATTCAATGAACATGGTGAAATTGAAAGTAATGTTAACCTACAAGTGGATGAAAGGAAGAAACAAGAGAAAATTGAAGGAGATCTTAGAGCGATGCTCAAAAAGTAAGTTCAGTTAAAAAAAAAAAAGCCCTGTTAATTTTCCACTCACAAAAGAGATCTCTCAAAAGGCACGGGCCATTCCCCTCCAAGATTCGGACCGTGAAAGAACATAAGCACACAGACATTTTCACAGAAAAAGACAAGCAAATATACAAAATTGGGTGGAAGTTAGTGGTTCATTAAGATCAAATTCTGAAAAATCATGAGAAAGTTTTGAGATTAAGATAAACTTTTATTAAAATGCTGAACAAAAAATGGCTTATATATGAAAATGTGTGTGTGTGTCTAGGTCTGAAAGTTTGTTTCTATGTATAATTTCCCATGCTCTGAATCACTTTCTAGATCAACTCCTTTAAACATTTTTTATAATTACCAATAATGTCAATACAATTTATGTTTCAACATAATTATTGGATTATTAAATTAATCAACATTTAATTTCCATACATCCTCCCCACTATATATGTTATTTATCCCTTATTAATGCTTTATATTGCTGTTATTATTTTTTCCTTATAATTCTTTCATAAGATTCTTCAGTTGTAAAGTTTACAAAAATGTTCTATCTTTCCTTTTCAAAACTTTGATTAAATTTCTGTATTTTATAACAATGGTCCAATCTTAATCCACTCCATCTCCTCAGATTCTTTATTATTTCAGTTAACATGATAATAAAAATTAATATTTCCTGAATAAAGGACAAAGAACTACTACTCTGTGAGAAAGAAAAATCTCATAATGACATTTATAACTGTGGATTGATGGTAGACAATTCAAAATAAGTAGAAGACAGGTGATTTATGTTTATTTCTTACTTTACTTAGGGCTCCAGCCTTAAAGAGGGGTTCTGGGGAAGAAGAAGAAATTGATATCATGGAACTTCTCAAAAATGTTGATCCTAAAGAATATGAAAAATACGCCCGCATGTACGGAATCACCGACTTCCGTGGTCTTCTTCAAGCATTTGAACTGCTAAAGCAAAGTCAAGAACAAGAGACGCATAGACTGGTATGACCTTTTGTATATAGCATCATCTTTAAAAATTCACATTTGAAATCTCTAATATATGCCTTTTCAATTTCTGGAACCCTACAGTTTTATAAGATCATTTAATATAACCTAAGCAGCATTGAGAATGGAAGCTGAATTCAATCATGTATCCCCTAACTCAACTTTTATTTCATATGTAACACCTTTTTTTTCATCTCAGGATATTGAGGAAATAGAGAAGTCAGAGAAAGAAGAAAAGGAATTTGAAGAGCTTGTATCATTTATTCAGCAAAGGCTGTCACAGACAGAGGTAAAGTTAAAGATACTGATAATAAAGAGAATATATTATTATTACTGGGAACTATAAGGAAGGAGTGACTGATGCATTTTAATTATTTATTCTCCTAGCCTATCACTCTGATCAAGGATATTGAAAATCAGACAGTTTTGAAAGACAATGATGCTGTGTTTGAAATTGACATTAAGATTAATTATCCAGAAATCAAGCTTTCATGGTACAAAGGGACTGTAAAACTGGAACCCAGTGATAAATTTGAAATACGCATTGATGGTGATCGACATATACTCAGAGTCAAAAACTGCCAACTTAAAGACCAGGGAAATTATAGACTGGTGTGTGGCCCACACATTGCTAGTGCTAAACTAACTGTAATTGGTAAGTAGAGTTTTATTTTTTTTTTAAATCTGTGAGATTAATTGACTGTTGGGCATACCTGCCTGTGATGTTAAACAACCTGTGTACTGTGTCACACCGACAGAGCCTGCATGGGAACGGCACCTGCAGGACGTTACTCTGAAAGAAGGCCAGACTTGCACCATGACATGCCAATTTTCTGTGCCAAATGTGAAATCTGAATGGTTCAGAAATGGCAGGATCCTTAAACCCCAAGGCAGACATAAAACGGAAGTGGAACACAAAGTCCATAAGCTGACCATTGCAGATGTTCGAGCAGAAGACCAGGGGCAATACACGTGCAAATACGAGGACCTTGAAACTTCAGCAGAGCTCAGGATTGAAGGTGGGTGAAAGACTGAGGCTGGAGTTGTCACAGTTTACGTCACTGGCAGGTGGTGGGCAGGGCCCCTGCCACCCCACCACCGAGCCTCTCCCGAGAGCGGGTGTGTTCTTATTCCCAACACGATTACTCATAGTGTTCACTCACATCTCAAAATTCGTATATCAAATGGGAAATATTCACGTAAGTGCCAATGCCGTCACACAGTTCTTTTTGACCAGAAGCAGATTTCAATCTAAAAAAAGACATGTCTTTCAAACAGTTATTTCTGTTAAATTCCATAATTCTGCTAAGTTCAATAAACCTTTGCAATTGTACTAAATCCTATAATTTTCACATCTGTGATTCTGATTCCCAGAAAGAAATCTTGGAAAGCACCAGATTTCATGGCTGTATATCCAGAAGGTCTTGGCTAGGGATTATTTTGTTTGTGGAAATTAATTAGACTCTAGCTGTATGAAACTTTATAGATAAAATTAACAGAATATATGGTGTATGATAAACAGCTACTTTCAAAAATCATTATTGCATGTGAAGATCATATTCCAACCTTATGAATCTGTCAAATAAAGTGAAATTCCAAGATTTAGGACCATAAATATTCATGCCCTGACCCTTTAATTGCATGCATTCTCTGGTCACCTTTGGAGCATATATAATGATGGCATCTACTTCTGGTCCACTTTTTGGTACCCATGTATAGCTGCTGAACTATGATGATATGACTTAAATACATAAGCATTGCAGCTTCTCTGACTTGCTTTATAATGAACACCAATGCCTGATTGTAAAGTTCAAACATTCTGAAACGTTTCTCACTTTAAAGGATCCAGCTGGAACTACATAGCATTTTTAAAATAGTACATATTTTACTATGATCCTGCCCAATAAAAGCTCGCCAGGGTACATATGGCGTCTGAGATGTTCACGATGCTGTTATACATTGAATTTCAGACTTCCAAATGAAATTTGGCAGAAGCATCCCCACTCCAGCCCATTCTCCTACTAAGCAACCATGACGTGCTCAGTGGCTCAGCTCCTCCGTGTGTGCCCAGGGCTGCTTACAAAGCAGATTTCAGATTCAGAAACAGATTTTCTGAAATTTAGGAGCACAGATTTCTTGTTGAATTTGAAAATATTTCACAGAGAAAGTTATACATGTCAAATAATAAACATTCTAGATCCTGAATAGCAACATAATTTTACAGAAGAAAGAATTTCAAAGGAGAGTGAATTTTACAGTAAAATTAAGCCTATGTCTACTTTATTTTGAACCTTCCATTTCACTAACATTTTTAAAGCGTGATTTTACTTTTGGATTATAAGCACGCTTGACTGTTGCCTTCATGTAAACACGTGAAGGACTTTCAGGGACTTCTTTATGCTTTTCTGCATAGATCCTATAGGAATACAAGTATGGATATAATTGTTTTTGTTTCTGATGCAAAGAAGTGCATTACAGTGATCCCTCACCTATCGCAGGAGTTACATTCCAGAGACCCCCACGATAGGTGAAAATCCATGAAGTAGCAGTGCTATATTTATTTTATTATTTATATATATATATTAAGGCCTTATAAACCCTTCCCACACTCCTATAAACCTTTCCCACTCTCTGATTAACCTTTCCCACACTCTTATAAACACTTCATATGCTCTTAAACACTTTCTATGCTCTTAAACCTATGTAATTTTAACAACATATAAAGTTCTATATGGGTACTCACCCGGGAAGTATACAGTTGTCCCTCACTATACTGTGGTTCGTTTATTGCGGCTTCACTGTATCATAGTTTTTTCAAACCCGCGATACAGTGAAGCCGCAATAAGTGAACCGCGATATAGTGAGGGACGACTGTATCTTCTTGCATATTTTCAGCATTTTTCTGCTCTTTTCCAATTGGGTAAAAAGATGAGGACTTTAGATATCTCAGGGAGGAGCACAGTGCAAGAAATTTCTTCCTATGTAGTCTAACCGTGACTCTCTTCGTACTTACACAGCTGAACCGATCCAGTTTACAAAGCGCATACAGAACATTGTGGTGAGCGAGCACCAGTCTGCCACCTTCGAGTGCGAGGTGTCCTTTGATGATGCCATTGTAACATGGTACAAAGGGCCAACAGAACTGATTGAGAGCCAGAAATACAACTTCAGGAATGATGGTCGCTGCCACTATATGACCATCCACAATGTGACCCCAGATGACGAAGGTAATTTAATTGACAGTGTCCCTGTGAATGTGTAATTTAAGCCTTCTTTGTTCCATGTTTCTACCCTAATTTACACTTATACTCTGTACTTGTATAAAAGAATAGTTTTTAGGAAAGAGAAGTATGAACAATACGTACAATATTTATATGAAGAAGTGTTATTTACAAATATATCAGAAGATAAGTGTTCGATGCTTCTTTTCCTTAGGTGTCTATTCAGTGATCGCCCGACTGGAGCCGAGAGGAGAGGCGAGAAGCACAGCAGAGCTGTACTTAACAACCAAAGGTCAGGAATTGGCACGTTAAACCCGCATTGCAGTCTTTGAAACAAAATAGCCTGCTGAGGCAGGTCTAAGTATAAAAGTGTCGTTTTTTTCTTTTGCAGAAATCAAACTTGAGATGAAGCCTCCTGGTAAGTTTTAGAAAAAAATCAATCCTTGTTTACATATGTTCAGTATAATTTTCGTAAATGAAGAAGCCAAACTCACATGTCTAAAAGTATTATCTCTTGTTTCAGTAGAACATTTTTCAGGAAAATAATACAAATGTTAGGCTTTGAGAGTGAGGAAAATTGGGGATAATAAGGTCTCACTCAACTGGTATCTGGGATCATGCCAACTGGCATGGCCATAGAACGAAAGTTTTCACAGGGAATAAACTTGCGTATGTGGATGCATATAAGACCTGCTGTATGGTTTGTGTCTATATGTTAGGTTCTGATGCTGGAAATGCCTAGTAATCAAACCCATCTTCACTGTCTAATAAATACCTGTGTTTTCAGTCCATCTGAGCTTATCATTACATGTCCCTTTCCAGATATCCCTGACTCCAGAGTTCCAATCCCTACCATGCCTATCCGAGCAGTGCCACCAGAAGGTGAGACCCAGGGCTGGAACACCTGGGCTTGGGGTGACAGCATGCACCTCAGAAACTGACCTGTGTGAAACCAGAGTAGAGAGCCAGAACAGATTCTTTCATGTTGGGTTCTTCGGTGTGCAGTTAAAAAATCAAAGCAAAAGAGTGTGATAGTTATCAATATATGCCATTTTTATTTTATATGACTGATGAATTGGTGCTGTAACACCTTTGAAGTACAGAAAGAAATTCATGAGACTCTGTTACAATTCACACAAACTAAGAAGACAAACCACATAACTGATAGTGGCATTTATTTTTTTTCAGAAATCCCTCCTATGGCCGTTCCTCCTGTCCCTCTATTGGTACCATCACCTGAAGAAAAGAAGCCACCAGCAAAACGTATTGAAGGTATTGTATGTTCTCTACCTAAATGTCAAAAATACAGAATTTAACTGTTGCCCTTGGGAAATGTTTTTAATGCAGCATATTGGCCCTCTAGTGGTCAACAGGTTGAATTGCCTTTCAAAATGTAAGTTACTTGATCCAAGTGTAAATGGTGTTCTTCCCTACATGAAACAAAGGTCAAAATGTACACCGTTTCTATTTATGATATCACTTAGGTTAATTCTTAATGTTTTGAAAACTTTAAGCATCCATAAATATCAATGAAGATGTAAGATCACCCTACATATTCTATCTCCCTTCAAAAAACCAAAATGTTTCTGCATTCTAGTCCAAGATCTCTGAAACAATTATTTTTCTATAATGGACAGTCTCTTGTTAACATCAAAACATATTTTTTAAAATATCTTAATAAACCTCCTAGTTGCCCCAAAACATTTTGGTTATTTACATCTGACGTCTTATTCTTTCAGTGACCAAAAAAGCTGTGAAGAAAGATACCAAAAAAGTTGTCACCAAGACCAAAGAAGAGGCACCACCACCTAAAGGTATTCTAATGAATTAATCAAAGTACAGTCTTGCCGCTTTTCTCTTGGTAAAAAATTTGAAACCCCAAATAGGGGAGGGTGGAGGAAGGTAAGAGTTTGGACTCACAAAACGGTGCCTCTTCTTTCCCTTACTCTCACCCTCTTCTTTGACTCAGTCCCCGCTTTCTCATTCTCTTTCTCGGTTTTCTTTTTTCTCCCCTGTCCCCCTGTGCCTGTGTCTGCCACGACACCCAAGGGCAACGCCAGAGAATCCTTGTTATCTCTGGCTAGCGATATAAAGAAGGCACTGCCCTCTAGTCCTACAGCTGGTCTTGATCAAGTCACACCCATAAAAGACGAAGGGCTGAAGCAAATTTCAGCGGGCTGCTCCAGCCCAGCTCAGCCTCCTTCCTGGTTCATCTAGGGAATATCCACATGTGCAGGGGGGAAAATTTTTTTGAGAGAGGATCAGCTCAATTACTTGGATTTTTATTGTATCCTGGAGTGTGCTTAGGAAATAGGAGAACTAAATGTAAATAAATAGGCAAGTTTATTTACCCACTTGGGCAAATTTATTTACTCATCTGACCAAGGTTAGAGTAGAGCAGTCTCCTAAAAGGAGGAGAATCCAGGAGCACGGGGTGCCATTCACAGACTTTTTTCTGAGTGGTCATTTGTGAAATATTATGGAATAAAAAAGGCTGAAAAAGCATGTGTATTTCCTGAACTTCACAGTTACAGGAAAAAATAAGCATGTACTAATTCTTAACTGTAGACATAGTGAATATTCTCATATTTCATGTTAATTTAAATTACTTTAAATCAATCTAAACTAGAATAAAACTTCAGATTTCCAGCATTTTCATTCATGTGACATTGTATAGCATTTCTGGTGAGCTAAATTTGAAAATTATGAAAGCATTTCGTGTATCAGTAGTATATGAGTAACAAGGGTGCAGAGGATCAGTAACCATTAAAAATGCATAATCTAAAATAAACGTGTATTTTATGTTTTAAAGTCCCAGAAGTTGTTGAGAAGCCCCCACCGCCTACTGTCTTAATTCCAGCAAAAGGTAAATTTAAAAATTATTGCATAATTTTATTCTATTTACTTCTGAGATGGACATCTCTGCAATGTATTCTTATGTTTATGCATTAGGCTTCCAGCTTATTATAAAGTGCTAGAGTTTTCTTCACTGTATTAAAACTAGCATTAGAAATGGTGGCTACTTCAGATTGCTCCAATCCCAGGGAAGGAAACCCAGGCAGGTGTTCATGCAGCCCCAGTGCCATGGACAGAGGCAAAGAAGTGGTGAGGGCTAGAAGGGGCGGGGGCAGGCCATCTCTTCTTGTTTTAATTGTAGCCAGCACAAACATTTAGGATCATATTAAATGATGTTAGGCTTTAAGTTGTTGTATAAAAGTGACTGATTTGGCTACACAATTTTAAATATTTATCAAACTGGCTAAAGAGTCATATTCAATAGTCAAAAATGTAGTTTTAAAATTAGAAATGTTTTTGAAAGTTGGAAATTTAAATAGAGGTTAACTGCAGAAACATTAAATATAAGTGTCATAAAATGATTAAATATTAAAATATTCCATGGGATGAAACTAAGAATTTTATAAACAAGAGCTCCTATAAAACAATAGGAGATATATCCATTTGATGATATTTACTGAATGGTGTTTTGTTCACACCGGACAAATCTTCAAATTAAGAGTAGAGCATTTCACCCTGCCTGGTGTAGCTCAGTGGATTGAGTGCGGGTCTGTGAACCAAACAACTGCGGTTCGACTCCGAGTCAGGGCACATGCCTGGGTTGCAGGCCAGTTCCCAGCAGGGGATGCACAAGAGGCAACCATACATTGATATTTCTCTCCCTCTCTCCTTCTCGTCCCCTCTAAAATCTTAAAAAAAACAAAAAAAGAATAGAGTGTTTCTTGATACTCCTGATAGTATTCCATAGTCAACAAAAGTTTAAATGAAACCCACACAAAGAAAGCATGAATTATCAATATGATATCAATGTAATTACTTAACTTTCACTTAGTAAAGTAATTGTATGGCTATAATTGATGTGCTAATATCCTCATGTACTTATTTATTTACTTTAGCTCCTGAAATTATGGATGTGTCCTCCAAGGCTGAAGAAGTAAAAATAACCACCATAACCAGAAAGAAAGAGGTTCAGAAAGAAAAAGAAGCTGTGTACGAGGAAAAGCAAGTCTATGAGAAGAAGAGACTTCTCATAGAACCTTGGGACGAACCGTATGATGAGCTGGAAGTGGAACCATATACAGAGCCGCTGGAAGAGCCTTATTATGAAGAACCAGACGAAGACTATGAAGAGGTAGAAGCTAAAAGGGAAGTTCATGAGGAATGGGAAGAAGATTTTGAAGAAGGGCAAGAATACTATGAAAGGGAAGAAGGTTATGATGAAGGGGAGGAAGAGTGGGAGGAGACTTACAGAGAAACAGAAGTAATTCAAGTTCAAAAGGAGATTTATGAAGGTATGTATTAATTGGGTGACTTTTCTCTCTATTTTTGCTCAGTTCAGTATGTTTTCAATGTTATTAACCTCATTAGCAATGGATACAGATAAAATGATCCTTTCCACTTCTAAGGTTAGAAATCTTTAGAAACAATTTTTTTATTTTATTTTAATTGTTATTCAAGTACAGCTTTCTGTCTTTACTCCCATCCCAATCCACCCCCAGTGCTCCCCACCTCCCTCCCATTGCCACACCCCTTAGTTTTGTCCATGTGTCCTTTATACTTGTTCCTGTTATCCCTTCCCTCTTTCCTCTGAAAAAATTTTTAAAGAATCATTTTCTTCAGTTATTTTCATATTTTGACATTGTAAGATGAATCAGTTAGTTGTATTACCAAGATTAAATTCCAAGTGCTATTTCGTAAAGCAGAAATTCAAGTTTTATTTTCACTTCCTTGCTGCATCTGTTTGACCCTGCCTCTAAATACAGCATGAGAAATCATATTAGCAGTGAAGACACAAAATGCAATATATAGTTATATATTATTTTTAACTTATTTCATTTGTCATTTAAATGACCTATTAGAACCGACCTACTTAAGTACCCCTTCTTATGCTGTGTTTTTGTTAAAGAATCACATGAGAGAAAAGTCCCAGAGAAAATACCTGAAAAGAAAAAAGCACCACCTCCTAAAGGTATGTAATGAGAACTCTGTGGAGAGATCAGAGCACCCACATCACTACCACGGCTTGCCTGGCAAACACGTGTCAATCACCAGTTCAATCCAATAGGCACAACTTCTTCCCTAAGCTTCACCGGATCCATGAATTTGTTTCTAAGAATATCTAATTCATTTAATGAAAAAAAAATTAAAATGATAAAAAGATTGTTATGGTAAATATAAAATAAAATATAACCCAAATACTTGAAGTACAGAAACTTGTACTTAAAGTTCAGAGCACCAAACTTGTCTCTTTCTAAAAAAAAAACTACACACACATATATATACATATGTAGGGAGCACAAAACTATTTTAATAGAAGTTCTAAAAGTACTACAATTTCTTTAAAATACAGTTGTAAAGAAGCCCGTAGTTGAAAAAATTGAAAAGACTTCTCGAAGAATGGAGGAAGAAACAGTTCAAGTCACCAAAGGTATTATTTAAAACATTTCTAGTATCATGTACACAAATAACCTGTTTACTGATATTCACATTAGTTATTTATGTAGTCATCTAGACTAAGATATTTTAAAGTTGTACACAAAGCATTATTCTTCACAATACAAATATACTTGTAACATATTTTTTAAGTACCTGAAGTTTCCAAGAAGATTGTTCCACAAAAACCTTCTCGGACTCCAGTGCAGGAAGAAGTTGTTGAAGTGAAAGGTATATATCTTGGTCTTTCAGCTGCAAGTTTTAATCATTTTTTAATGTATATGGGTATGTGTACATATATTGCTAAGCAATTCACAAACCTGAAACCACCAAAATGAAGACAATCTTACATACATTTTATGTTGAGTTGCGCATATGTATAATTTAAGTAAATAATAAAATTATCTTTGTTTCTAATTTTGCTTTGAAATTACATAATTTTAAGGAAGGTTTTATGTTTAATTAATAGTCCTCTAACTTTACTATGCAATGTATTCCATGCATAAAGTGTTTCCCATCCTCTCATTTATATAAGTAAACCCTAACAGATTTGAGAAAGCACCACATAACATGTGAAGAAGTTGTGTCTATTTGGTTCCCATTTAAAAATGTCCGATAAAGGCTGCATGGATTGTTCGTCTTATAGCTCAAATGCGATTTGTTTTCTTGTCAATCCTGACTTTGTTCTCAAGCTGTCATATTAACCCACTCATTCTCTGCCTAAACATTCAAGTATAGTGTACAGTCTATATATTTGCTCTGGTGTCTTGTTGTAGAAAAAGAAACACTAATGTGAAATACTCTCTTTAAAGTACCAGCCGTGCATACAAAGAAGATGGTCATTTCAGAAGAGAAGATGTTCTTTGCTTCCCACACAGAGGAGGAGGTGTCAGTAACAGGTATATGGCAAACTGGAATGCGGGGGCTCTGATAGGAGGGCTTCGGACGGATTTCCACCCTCTCTCCTTGTCTGTGGTCATGTAGATATCTCTGTCTCCTTGTAATCGCTGTCATCTTTTCATTTCACATTTGTCTCTGTTTTAATCTGCATTTTAATATTCTTTGTAAGTTACACTTACCACCCACAATATGGCATCCCAGTAATTAAAATGTACATTTTTTTCAAGTCCCTGAGGTACAAAAGAAAACTGTCACCGAAGAGAAAATTCATGTTGCTGTTTCCAAAGAGATTGAACCTCCGCCAAAAGGTATTAATGATTCATTCTAAGCTTCGAAAATCTTTGAAAAGTTCCATGGTAACTATCTGAACATGTTGGTTTTGTCACACAGTCCGTAGACCTCTAACCACCAGGTACAAAGGGCCTCACAGGGGGGTGGGAAGACCACGAGGAGGGTGCAGGAGAGAGGAGTGGAGGCACTGGAGGCTCTGCTCACTGCTTCAGGGAGCTTACCATCTGGTGCCCAGCTCTTTGGAAACACCACCTTACCAGAGCTGATGGTTCGAGTATCAGGAATTTTGTTACCTAGTGTTCAATACCTCCTTGATCTAAAGTTAAATTATATAAGCTTACATATTTTAAAAAAAACTATGGTAATAAATCCTCTACAGTCAATACTTCCTGTTGTACTTCCCTTTACTATTATATATACTTCCGAGGTCATTCACATCAATTGTATCTGTGTGGTGGAAACACGGCAATGGTGTGCTGCTGCACATCTCGTCCCAACTCTACAACAACGATGTCTCGGTCGGTAGCCAAGGTGGGAAAATTGGTAGCACCATGGATATTGGAACTCAAACATTGGCAGCAGCTACAAATTAGGGCCCCATCATTCCCCCCACCTGCCCCAGCCAAACTATTAAACATTTAGGGTTCTAAAACTATTTAAGATGACCTAATGCAGTTGTTCTAATGCAGCTGCTTTATGAAAGTTAAGTTTCTAAAACTAGCATCTGAGGAACAGGTTCTGACACCTCTGAAGAAAGTGTGCCCCTACCTGCTCCCAGGAAAGTGAGGCTTCTGTAGTTCAGGGCAAATGACAGCCACAGTGTTTCCTCGTTTGTCATGCACGCATTTCCCTTCACCCTCGTTTCAGCACGATTTTCTTGAATTCGGTTGCTATAAAATGAAAATGTCTACTCTTTATTTAATTCTGAATCTTGCGATAATATATGCCTTGTCAAAATGCACAATTTCTCAAAATCAATGCATCTATTTTTAAAGTCCCTAAGCCACCTAAGAAAACAGTCCCAGAAGAAGTGGTTCCTGCTCCCATTCCTAAAAAGGTGGAGCCCCCACCAGCCAAAGGTAGAATAATACTTTTGAAAAAATGTCTTAGTGTCCATCTTCTTGTATCTTTTTCTCTGACATCTGTATATTAACACAAGAGCACCTGTAAAACATCTGTAAAATGTTTAATTCTGTGTATGTTGATCTCACTAATTTGTGGTCAGGTGTTATAAAAGCATCAGTAACGTTTTTAGACTCCTAACTACATTAATTTGTTCTTTGTCAGCTTCATGTAATATATGTGATGTCTCTATGGTATTAATGTATTTGGCAGATATTTTCATCACAATTAGAGCCTGTAAAATTACTTCCTAAATTCTTACACTCTTACTGAGGATTTATGCTTTAATAAAATCTTAAATGTCTCAGAAGGAAACTAGAAATTCTCAACATTTTTTTCAAAAATGGTGTCTTTAAAGTTCCTGAAGTTCCCAAGAAACCTGTGCCAGAGGAGAAAAAGCCAGTTCCTGTACCCAAGAAAGAGCCTGCTGCTCCCCCAAAAGGTACACCTGACTGATCACGGGTAACCCTTTGCCCCGAATGCAAGTCCCTTGCTTTATCTGGTCTTTATACACACTGTGCTTTCTATCTTATGTCTCTTACCTGCCCTGTGCATTGTTCATTTGTTTGTCAGCTTCGGGGGTCGTACTCTTTACATACATTATTTATGACATTGAACATTCCAAAGGTACCACCGAAAAAGTGTTATTAAAAGAAGTAACTATATCAGACTGCTATCTTAAATTATTAATATCGTCCCTCTCTTAGAGGAAGAAGAAATGCTTATAAAACTCATTTTCTACAGACATGTTTCTAGGAAGAAATTTTATTCCTCATATATGTGACTTTTCTTAACAAAAAAACACTTTCATGAGCTTGGACAGACTACAAAGACGGACAAGTGTAGAGTGTTTGTCAGAACTGAAAGCTGACCAGACAAAAATGTACACGGTGCTGCTGCTCGCTGGCACTCTTCAGAAAGTCAGTGATGCCGAGTCTTCGATAGCTGGAAATTTATTGGTTTTTGACGTTGACTTTCACTATGTTTCTTGAGAGATTAATTGAATATCGATAATTGTCATAAATGTTGCAATTATAGAATTAGCTAGTCAGGGGACCTTTCATACAGGTATGTTCAGATTCAAATGTTCTAATCCCTTGCTTTGGTTTTCTGGACTTGGTGTCTGTTTGTTTTGTTGATTTGTTTTGTTTTTTTGGTTTGGTTTTTGGTGATAAAAGACAATACTTTATGGAGGCAGCGAAGCCATGAGCTGTACATGTCTGTTTGGTTATAGAGAGATTCAGTAAGAATCCGACATCACCTAATTTAGGAGAGACCAGGTGTACCACAGTCACACATTCAAAACTGTCCCCTTCTGCCTGAATTTCCGGTGTCTCCATTCTCTTCCTAAATCAAATCTGCTTCTCTCTTTCTCAAACTCTTGGCTCTTCAGAATTCTGGGACTTTTTTTAATGGAGTGGTTTTTTTTAAAAAGAATGGTTTCTGATGTTCTGATCATTAAAACACAATGATTATATGAGAATAAAATATAATGATTATGATGAAAAAGTGATATTACTAAAATCAATAGCAATACCAAAGTCACTGATCACTCCTGAAGGAGACAGAGGCATCTGTTTCTAATTAAACAAATACTCATAGTGATATATGTATATATATGTTTAAACATCCCATGTATATAATTCATACACACATAAACATAGCTGTATAATTGCAACAAGATATTACAAATACAAGTGTAGAGGTACAGAGGTTCACAAAAACTGCCAATATCTTATTTAAATGGGAATAATTATTGCCGATAATGCAGGCTATTAAAATATATCTGTCAATTAAAATTTTAATATCATCAACACTTAAAATACAGAAACCAAACCCATCATAAACCTTGGTTGGCTGAGACTCTGTTGGAAGCTATCGAGCCTCTTAGAGAAAAGCACGTACGCACATATACCAGAATGTAGTACAGAGAGCTCTCCAAAGCCGTTCACACGTGGGAATGAGATTGAGAGGCCTACTCTACAACAGTAGTGTTTCCTGAGACTTGTATACACTCCTAGGGCACCAAATTAGTCAGAGAGAGAAAAAAGGGGAGAGAAAGTAACATACAGATACAACTATTCTAAAGAGTTTTCAGTCTTAGTCTAAAATAGTCTTAGATAAATTAAACCCTTGGTTCTATGGATTTCATTTCTCAATACAAAGCATAAATATATTTTACATACTATATTAATACTCTGTAATTACTGACAAATTTCTTTTTATCAAAAGCATATCAATGTCTAAAGAAAGAATGAATTCTATATACATCCTGAGTATTTACCTTGTTTTGAATTGCCTAAATGCTTCTGTAACACCACTTGGGACATCTATCATGTTATGACCTTTATAACAATATAGTTTAAATATTATACTATTTTTTTTGCCGAAGCACAGAGATTCTATAACAACATTAATGAACTGCATAAAGATTTGTGTATGTGTCTATGTCCATTCATAAAAGTGATATATATCTGAACTAGCCTCTTTTAAAAACTTTAAGTCCCAGCAGTGCCAAAGAAACCTGTCCCTGAAGAAAGGATTCCTGTCCCTGTGGAAAAGAAAAAGGAAGCTCCACCAGCTGAAGGTACAGTGACTTAGTAAAGAAGTGAAAAAAAATTCCTATTGAAACGTCTTGAGTACAAGACATTTTTGTGTTTCATTATCTGTTGATTTAGTTAGTTAAATTCAAAGTGAATGTTTTATGGTGTGAGTGAGATTTCAACAAGTCTGTCTACCTGCCCACTTTCTTAAAATATAACTGTACATTGGCTACTTTGGAAACTGTAAAGTCACTTCTCAAAATTAATGTCTTTTCAAGTTCCTGAAGTCAAGAAGAGGGTTGTCACAGAAGAAAAAATAACCATTGTTACCCAAAGAGAGGAATCTCCACCACCAGCAGGTACTTAATCCCATCTCCATGAAATAACCTGTTTTTCCTTCAAGCTCCTTTAATTGCATGTCTTCTTTAATGTGTCTGCCAGTTCTATGTTGCTCATTTATTTTGCCTTCTTGAGAATTTTAAAATCAAATACCATCCTTTAAGTGCCAGATATACCAAAGAAGAAAGTTCCTGAAGAAAAAAGACCTATTCCTCGGAAAGTGGAAGAAGCTCCACCCCCAAAAGGTATAGCCTCTCCATCTTTCCAAGAACCATCTTTAGAATATTACGTTGAAAAGCAAATGGTGTTTTTGTTAGCTTTGTGGTATGAGTGCATCGTGGGTTTCTATCTGTGTTTTGTGCTGGGCTTTGATGAGGTAACACCGAAGTTCTAAAAGCGCCTGTTTTTAAAGTGCCAGCTCTGCCTAAGAAGCCTGTCCCTGAGGAGAAAGTTTCCGTTCCAGTTCCTGTAGCTAAGAAAGCTCCTCCTCCCCGAGGTAGGGTTTGCCTCAAGCCTCCGACAAAAACCTTCTGGCCTGTGAATTCTTGCTTTTCCTATCTGTGGTCATCTTGTACTGACCCTTTGTCTTCGCTCTGATAAAATTTCTGTGTGTGTGTACTCGTGATATGGCTTGTACCTTGTTTTCCCATTTTGCTGGTGAAAGTGTTGTACTGTGTAAATCTTCCCCAAACTCTTGAGAGAACTGTTGAGATTCTTGATTTTTTAAACTTCAACTTCAATGCTTTTTTAAAGCTGAAGTTTCTAAGAAAATGGTCATAGAAGAAAAAAGACGTGTTGCCGAAGAAAAACTATCCGTTGCTGTTCCTCAAAGAGTGGAACTCATGCGGCACGAAGGTACATGATCAGAAGTGAGGGGAGAAATGAGTTTGTGCGCGTTTCCTTAAAGTCTTCTCTTCTTTCCAAACATGACTGTTTACTGTAGAAGTTGCTCTTATCACTGTCTACTTGCTGTAGCCTTCTGAGACTGGGTCTTTTGTGTCTACATTGGTCCTGAATCATTCTAAGGAAGTGAATGGGGTGCTGACAATGTGACCATTGTGAAAGCGGCCCCATTTGGATGTAATGTGAATATTCTTCTCGGTCTTGAGCTGTACGCTCCCCTCATCTTAAACCAGCTCTCTCCTTCCTGTAATGAGGAAGTACCGTGAAGCCACACTCTAAGCAACCAGAAGAACCAGTATCCATCTGTAGGGAACGCCTGTCTATTATCAGTGTTTTAGGAGGCTGAATGTAAATTAAATCTTATCTTTTAAAGTATCTGCTGAGGAGGAATGGAGTTATGCAGAAGAAGAGGAAAGGGTGTCCATATCAGTTTATAGAGAAGAAGAAAGAGAGGAGGAGGAGGAAGCAGAAGTTACAGAATATGAAGGTAAACAACTCAAATAAGCTAGACATAATCTGGAGTCTTGATGGGTTTTTTCTTTCACAGATTGTTAATCGATTAACAAAAAGTCACACAAATTTAGTGAACATCTAGTGGACTCATTAGATGTATCTGCTGATCTAAACACAAGATTCAGGAACATTACTTAGGATACACACCCAGTGTCTTTCTTATCTATCCTCTTACATGGCTATTTGAGTGGGGAACGGCTTCACACTTATAGGTGACTAATGGGGCAGGCATCTCCACATACATTTACTGTCCTATTAGACAGGACTTGGTTTCGGCATGGTGCACCGGCGCAACCCGCACTTTGGTTGTCTGATTTCTAAGAGAGGGGTAATATAAAACAGTTTTGATAGCACCGTTCACTAATGTATCTTGACTCACAGTTTTTAAATTAATAAGAAATACCTTTTTAACATTCCAGAAGTCAGGGCCATGGTTGAGAGTGAAGCACTGAACACATAGGGCTTTCCCCTCTTTCCTGTATGGGGAAACCAGTGGTGTGACACCACTGGTTAGATTACCTTGTTGTCCCCATGTTCCCATACCCGACTGAGAGTTCTCTACAGTTTCTTAAAGCTCGAAGAAGCAGCTGTATTAAGGTGCTGGGACACCTTTTCAGTGAATGAAGACACCACTAGGTTTACTGATCCAGTCCAGCATTTTGGCTGATGCTATATACCTGAAAGAACTTTCCTAAGAAAGTTTTAATGTTGCTCTGCTTTAAGCAGAAATCAATGAGTTCCTTAACAAATTATCTATTTTCCCAACAAAAAGGTGAATAGAACTGTATCTTTAGATGCCCTCAAGTGCAACTCTGGCTAACAAACACTGCTCCACCCCTATTCTGCTTGGAAGAAAAGTCAATGTGAATTTCAGACATACAGTCTTAACGGAATGGCTTGGAACAGCAAGATGCGACATGACTCCCAAGAGGAAGCCTACCAGTCCTTTTGTTTCCTGGGAGAGGCCAAGATGTAGGGCATGAGTCAAGAATCTAATGGATTCAAAGAGGGCCCTATCCCTTCTAGAGATGTTTGGGAAACCATCTATGTATGCAAAGGAAGTTCTCATTGCATGAATCTGATTTTGGGTTTTGACTGTATGGATTATTAATTTCCTTTAGTATTATAGACTCTAGTTAAGAGGAAAAAGCATTTTATGAAATTCTTATGTTTTTATTAAACCCAAAAGATTTAGAGAACAGCTGGGTAGCTATTAAATTTCCTTCTAGTATAAAGATAAATGTTTGTAACTGCAGTTCTCTATTCTGTACTTAACTTTATTCACATAGGCTCAAAAATCATGTGAAGATGCCTGCCTCTTTTATCATCTTGCCCCTACAAAACTGGGGGGAAAATCTTGTTTCCAAGTCTTCAGTAGTTTTTTCATATGTGATACAGGTCTTTTCTTTCATGTAAATTTATCTGTGATTTCTCAAGTATCTGTGTCTGTCCCATAGCCTTTGATTCTAGAGTGTTCTGTTTTTTTGGAACTTATCTTCAAATATGTAAAAGCCACTAGAACTGTCTTTCTGTCTTATACTTGTCCTGTTCTTCCTGTAAATACAAGCATTATTATCTTTATGGTACAACTGAAAATTAAGTTAATGAGACTTATTTCCCACGTTTTTTTTAAGACATACGTATGTTTTAAGTAAAAGGTTCTTCATTCATATTTTAAATGGGAACAACCAGGGATTCGGCATATGTCAAACTTGCTATTTTGATTACCCTTTGAGCAATAAATTACACCTAAAGTTTAACGTAAAAAACACTACAACTTACCTTCTTTAAAATTGATGTCTTTAAAGTGTTAGAAGAGCCTGAGGAATATGTTGTAGAAGAAAAGCTGCACTTTATTTCCAAGAGAGTGGAAGCTGAACCAGCCAAAGGTACTCCGACTCTTGAATTAGTTCTTGCTCTACGTGTCCTGTTTTTATCCTCTTGTCGTTACTTACTGTCTGTACTGCAAATGTTGATAAATATTATGCCTAAATAAAAAGATTTCTTACATTTTTATTAAAAAGAAACATAGACATTTCTACAAATGTATTTTATAATCTTTTCAAGTGCCTGAGAAGCATGAGAAGAAAATTGTACCCAAACCAAAAATTCCTGCTAAAGTAGAGGAACCTCCACCAGCTAAAGGTACAGTTCTCACAAAGAAGTGATACCATTGATCTTGACAGCTATAATAATGTCTTCAATCTAACTGTCTAAATTATTGTGAGCATGTGTGTATAAACATTTTTGCTGAATACAGTCATAAATGTTTGTGCAAATGTGTGATCTTTTCAAAAAGTGAGTTCTTTGCCGACAAACGATGTCACTTCTTCTGTAATTCAAGCTAATGTTCTTACATGTAATCTTTCTGAAGTTCCTGAAGCACCTAAGAAAATTGCGCTGGAAAAGAAAATTCCTGCTGCAGTTCCTAAAAAGGAAAAGGTGCCACCGGTTGAAGGTATATTGGGGTTTACTTTATTCTCCTATAATGCCTGTGTTTTTTAACTTTAAATTGATACAATCTTCACATTTTTATAACATTAACAAGAAAATAAGTGTGCCTATTGTATGTTTGACTGTGTTGCCTGATGTCTTTTAAGTGCCAGAAGAGCCAAAGAAACCAATTCCTGAAAAAAGGGCCCCTCCAAAAGTGGCTAAGATAGAAGAGCCTCCCCCTACCAGAGGTAACTGAAATCTCCGAGTGTAAAAGCTAGAACCTTGTCTTGTCTTGCGTCCTCTCGCTGCTGTCTTTGGGTCATATCTTTTACATGGAGGTTATTGGTACATGTTGGTGGCAGTGGTGTATTATTGCCTTGTCTATGGGTGAAGTATTACTTACTTGATGTGAAGTTTATTCGTGTGTACCTTGTAAATTGTTATATTCTAAAACCACAGTACTTTCTGGCTAATGTTTTTTAATTCCACTTTAAGTAATATAACTCCCTAATCCTAAAATTATCTTTTAAGTGACTGAGAGGCACATGCAAATTACCCAGGAAGAAAAAGTTCATGTTGCTGTAACTAAAAAAGAGGAGCCTCCTAGAGCCAGAGGTACATGAAGCCTTTTCTGCACAGAATATTGTTCTTACCCTTTTCCCTTTAGCACATATGCTGGTGATGGGGTTGGTCGTTGTTGTGACTACCAGAGGTGATGTTTTATGTTTGAAATAATGAAGATGTCATGTCTTTTACATTTGAGTTGCTTTTGGTGGTGTGAATGAGGGAAACAATTCTTTAAAGTGAACTCTGTCTTTAAAGTGCCCGAGGAACCCAAGAGAGCTGCTCCAGAAGAAAAAGTTCTCAAACTCAAACCTAGAAAAGAGGAGGTGCCACCAGCAAAAGGTATACTGACTTTTTCAGAAATCAAAATAAGCATATAAGGATTGACACTAATCTAGTGGAATTGAGATTCTTAGGAAAATAATTTTAAATGCATGTTATAAATATGCATATGCTATTTCATATCACTTCAAAACTAAGCATTTCTAATACCAGAAAGTACTCTTCTTCTTTTTTAAAAAAATGTGAAGCTCCCCAAAACATGTATAGATACTTTCCTTTAAACTGTATTTGTCTTCTATTATGTCTTTATTTGTCTCTACTAAACTCATCTGCTGAAGTGTTTGTTTTGTGTGACGATCTTTGACAAAATTACAGTTTTTTTAAATCTTGAGTTTTCTACATTGTGCTGGTAGAACTCATGAAAATGCCTTAGAACTAAGGTGAAGAAACTGTATTCGTAATACAAGTTTTTGTGTCATGCTTGGTTCATAGTCACTGTTTATGTTGTCTAGTTGCCTTTTTTAACTCTCTTATAAATACTACTTGATCTTGAGAAGTTACTCAATGTTTTCGAAGCATTAAGTAACTTAAAAAACAGTATTTATATGTATATTAGATCCTATTTATTTCCACATTTACTGGTTGTCCTTGACATTTAAGCAAAAAAAGCGGAGCAGCAAGCATGGTTGGGGTCATCTTTGTCCTTGGATTGCTCATTCACAGTTTCCCTTAACACATACATGTATTCAAAATCTTGCAACTCACTTTTAATAATTACTCTTTTTAAAGTGACTGAAGTCAGGAAAAGAGCTGTGAAAGAAGAAAAGATATCCATTGAAGTTCCAAAAGTAGAACCTCGTCCCACTAAAGGTATATTGTGCTTTGACTAAATAATAAAATGAAGCCTGAAACTACACAGTTCTTTGTCTGATAGCTCCTAATTTGGCTCTATTCTTTATTGGTTTATTGTTGACTAAAAGTGGGGAATCTAACATTTGAAATCATGAATAGCAAGTGTATGTTCTGTAATACCTTGACCAGCAAAGGACAGTCAGGGTCTCCCGTAACCAGTGCATGAGACCACAACTCAAGAGTAAAATAAAACACATTGCTATTCTCACCTAAATGGGCTTCAAGTAAAATGCTGCCTATTGTCAATATTATTCTAGAAGTAACTGTAACGGAAGAAAAACAGTGGTCTTACACCCGGGAAGAAGAAACTGTTTCAGTACAACGAGAAGAGGAATATGAAGAATATGAAGAATATGATTATACAGAATTTGAGGAGTATGAACCAACAGAAGAATATGACCAATATGAAGAATATGAGGAACGTGAGCTTGAGCATTATGAAGAGTCTAAAGAACAAGAAGAGTACATCACAGGTATGAGCAAAACTGCAAACTTGAAAACACATTAAATACATGCAAATTCCATTAGAACAGGATACAATTTTGGATGCCCAAAGAAATTTGGAAAGAACTTTGTTTTCTTTAGCAACTTCAAAAATTTTTTTCTTGGTTAACTTCTAGAAAAAACTCTCTATGATAATCTTATGGTTACTGTTAGGCTGAGTGTTTATAATAACCTATTGCCCACCTCATTTTTGTTTGTACACAAAATAGTAAATGTCACTACATTTTTTTCTCAGAAAAGTTAGGAATTTATGTTCAAGTGCCCATGATCATACTGATACATGATCAAAAACTGAATATTTCTCATTCTGAAGCTTGTTGTAATTAAGCATGATAGGCTACTGAGAAAATACACTAGACTCAGGTTCCCATCATCAACCTTGACAAAGACACCAGAAAAAGTAAAGACAGAGAAGAAGGTTATGGCAAGCAGCCGAGTTTTATAACACAGAGATCATATGTATAGGCACATAATTTTGGTTCCAAAGAATTTATTTATTTTACTCAAAGAATAAGTTCCTATTGGAACTTTGAAATGAATCAGTATTACGTCACTTAATTTCTGATGCTTCTGAGCCTAACTTAGAGATATTCTGTGTAGTTTTGAGGCTAACATTAAAAGCCAATACTATATAGAGAAGTTTTAACCACCATTTTGTCTACCTGAGGTGAAGTAAGAATTTTTTCGTGTAAGAGAGAGTTACGATGACCTAACAGAAATAAATAGGAAGGAGGAAAGGGCAGTATAAGCTTGTTTAGGTCTTTCAGACCTTATTCTTCTTGGACCTCTGATTGTCACTCACCTCTAGAGGCTATGGCTACACTATGGATAAAAGAGAATATTACTTTAATGTATTAAGTCTAGTTAAGAAATACTTTTTTATTAATGCTCTCAAATCTAACATTAAATATCCTGTATGTACTTTTAAAGAACCTGAGAAGCCTATCCCCATAAAGCCTGTCCAAGAAAAGCCGGTTCCCACCAAACCAAAGGCTCCACCCACTAAAGGTAGAGTGAGAAAAACTTCATCAGTACTAAGAGACTTGTCTTTCCTACATGTCCGTCATACTATGTAGACCTGTTGAGGTGAAAGTGTACAAATCGTGTGTGTTTATGGGTATGTTATGTTGTACGTCGTGTTTCTTAGCTTTTTATTCTTCTCTTGAGAAATCTGGTTCAGGTTTTTTAATCTGTTAATATTGATGTTTTAAAGTTGTGAAGAAAGCTGTCCCTGAAGAAAAAGTACCAGTGCCCATTCCTAAGAAACTCAAACCTCTACCACCCAAAGGTACTTTGCAGAGTAATAACTCCCAAAAACTCTCTTGTTACTTATGTTCTGTAAATGTGTTTTTCTGCCTTGTCTGCTGTTCTTTGTTTTTACTGAATGTTTTGTTGAATTCTTGGTTCTTACATTTCTGGTTTTTGTGTATTTTTATTTACACTATATTCATGTGGTTGGTTTTAATGCTCTTCAATAATTAATATCTTTAAAGTGGCTGAAGAATCAAAGAAAGTTGTTGAGGAAAAAATCCGCATTTCAATTACCAAACGAGAAAAAGAACAAGTGACTGAGCCAGCTGTCAAAGGTATAATAATTTCCTTCTTAGACTGGTCTTTTACAATGTCTCTTATAAAACTAGGGCAGCTATGTTTTACTTTATTTCATTGTTGTGTGCCTCTTAAATTAATTATTTGGAGAATATTGGATGTAAAAATCTGTAAATACAGGATAAGAAGACAATGCCACCTTTAAAAGAAAAAGTTACTTCAACATAGATCCACAGCCTTTCATGCAGAGGCTGCATCCTGCCACGTGGCCGCAGTCTATAGAGAATAGAATGTCTAGATCTCCAGTCAGTGACCATTTGGCACTGTCCCGGTTTGTCTAAATTGATGGAATGATGCGACAGTATTTACCACAGTTTAATAACTGCTTATTCATTCTAAAGTCATTTTGAAGATTAAAAATGAAAGTAAACTCATTGTCTAGTAACTTTTCTCCTGCTTTTTACTAAGTGTGAAGTAACTTCTCTACAGTTTCAGAAAGTACACTTATCTAGAATTTAGCATTTCAGTAAAGGATAGTTCCTGCAGGCAGAGATACCTGAACACTCAGTGTGATTTCACACTTGGGCTCTGCTCCCTCAGACTTACTTGAGCACTTCTGTATGTTTTTACCCCAATGAGGTTCAGAGTTGTTTCCATGGCACATATACAGTTTTTATAGATGAACTATTGCATACGTTTCACATAAAAGGCACTTGCAGAATTATTCTATCTGCTTAAAGAACAACAAAGCAAGCACTTAGCTGGGTGGCCTGTTTCTTTCTTTTATTTTTCTCCCTAATTATTTTGCTACATTTTACTATTATCTCTACTCCTTTTTTAAAATGATTATATTTTACTAATTATGGTGTTACAGTTGTCCCCATTTTTCCCACTTTGCCTGCCCCCACCCAGCACCACCCCACTCCCTCAGGCAATCCCCACACCATTGTTCATGTGCTGTTTCTTACGCTAAAATTTCCTTATACTTAATATTTCAAGTGCCCATGAAGCCCAAGAGGGTTGTCACAGAAGAAAAAGTGCTCGTTACTAAAAAAGAAGTAGCAGCACCTGTTAAAGGTACTTAATGCCACTCTTTTTAATGTGTTGTTTGTCTTCTTTGGTTGAAATTCATGTTCAGTTCTATGTGCCATTTTCTTCTGTGTGAAAGCGAGAGCATGTTCTTTCTTCTGCTACAAATGGTTATGTTTCTAACATGTCTTAATTTTGTTGAGAAATTTTAAAATATCCAACCTAAAGATAATATCTTTAAAGTGCCAGAAGTACCTAAAAGACCAGAACCAGAAGAGATTGCCTTTGAAGAGGAAGTTGTAACCCAAGAAGAGGAATATTTTGAAGAAGAATATGTCCAAGAAGAAGAGGAGTACATCCATGAAGAAGAAGAGTACTTTCACGAAGAAGAGCAGCTCGTGACTGAAGAAGAAGTGGTGCCAGTAATTCCTGTCAAAGGTAGATCACATCTCCTGCGAAGGGGCACATGGCAGCATCTTTGGAGTCTGAGTGTCTAGTTGGGACAGATTCCGGGGTTTATTAGCACAGGCCACCAATTCTGTTTATCTTACACACAGACATTTTTAGATGCTGAAGTATGATCTTTGCAGTTGGGTTTTTTTTTTACATTTTATATCTTTTTGAAACATTTCCAAAATTCTTAATAATATCTTTAAAGTGCCTGAGGTACCCAAGAAACCTGTTCCAGAGAAGAAACCTGTTCCTGTCCCCAAAAAGAAGGAAGCCCCACCAGCAAAAGGTACACCCTCATTCATATCATGGACATATAAAAGCCTCCATCTGCATATAAATATTTTACTATCTTCTGATTTCAAAACCTTGTGTGTGTTGCTATTTGTTGTTAGAAATGTTAACTGTGCTTTGTATAGATGTGTTGTTACTAGTAGTTTGAACTTACCAGTAAACAATATCTTTAAAGTTCCTGAGATTCCTAAGAAGCCAGAAGAGAAAGTTCCCGTACCCATTCCTAAAAAAGAGAAGGCTCCACCATCTAAAGGTACATCTCTTCATAGTCCAACAGGGGGATAATGTAGTAATTTACTCACACAGTACAAATTCATGAGCTGTATCAGTTCTTTCCCCATGATATATTAACGATAATACAAGGACCCCCCGATGAGTTATAGGAGCAGTTTACTATGCATCCATCTCTGAATTTTGCCATTGAAGCATGTTGATGCTTAATGCTTGGCTCCTCCTCTTTAGCAGAAAGTTCTTAGTGCAAAATAGATTCTTATTATAACGCCAAAATGAACAAAAATCACCATCTGCTAGGTGTTGTGTGTTGTCTTTATCACCAGTCTTTGTTTTTTCAGTGTTGTTTTTTTTTTATTTTTGTGAATTCCTTTGTTTGTGGCTGTTATTGTTTTCCATCTTACAATGAAATTGTTAGAATATCTATGATGCTTCCATTAAGTCCTGAAATTGTGGGGTTCTTCTCTACGGGTAAATAACTAGACACTAACACTATTTGATGTCTTTAAAGTTTCCGAAGTACCCAAGAAACCTGTACCAGAGGAGAAAGTGCCTGTACCAGTTCCCAAAAAGGTGGAAGCTCCACCACCTGCCAAAGGTACATGAACTTGCAATGTTGCAAATATTTTTTATTCTTCATTTTCATGTGAGTAAAAATTAATTGGTTCAATTCCATGTGGATACAACACTGTAATATTCTTTTATGGGAAAGAAAAGATTTTGTTTTAAGGATAAAATGTTTCTTGAAATACCTTGCTTATATTTCTATTACCTTATCTTAATCTTTTTGAGACTATGCGTGGACTCAAAATTTGATGTTGTATAAATTTTTCTCTAAATCATTTCTTTAAAGTGCCAGAAGTGCCTATGGCCAAGAAGCCTGTGCCTGAGAAGAAGGTGTCTGTTCCTGCTCCTGAGAAAGTAGAGGCTCCACCTGCAAAAGGTACCTAGCAAAAAAACTTGTATTTTATGTTTATGTATATTTACATATGAATTCCTCCATAAATTACATGTTTTTAAACATTGATGTATTTGAAATGTAAAATCAGATGTTTTGTGATTTTGTTTTATGTCTATTGCACTAAGACATGTAAAAGAACACATGATTAAAGACAAATAATATCTTTAAAGTGCCAGGGGTACCCAAGAAGCTTATTCCAGAAGAAAAGAAACCAACACCTGTTCTGAAAAAAGTGGAAGCTCCACCACCCAAAGGTATATTAACCTCGAAGAGAATCAGGCCAAAAAGGAAAACTAACTGGGATTATATAGCTTCACTAATTATAATTAATGCTTGATGACATTTACTTTGATGTTAGTTGATGCTTTATGATCACAGAATATTTGCTTTTCATGTTGTCCCTTTGTTATGAATATTGTACATCAAAGTGATTCTTGTATGGTTGAATAAATATCTTTAAAGTGCCCAAGAAACGTGAGGCAGTTCCAGTTGCTATAACTCTACCACGGGAAGAGGAAGTTCCATTTGAAGAAGAAATTCCTCCTGAAGAGGAAGTTTTATCTGAGGAAGAAGAAATTCTTCCAGAAGAGGAAGTTGCTCCTGAGGAAGAAGAAGTTCCTCCTGAGGAAGAGGAAGAAGTTTCTCCTGAGGAGGAAGAATTTGTACCTGAGGAAGAAGTTGTACCCGAAGAAGAGGAAGTTCTTCCAGAAGTTAAACCCAAGGTGCCAGTACCTACACGAGGTATAGCAGCTCTTTCGGAGTCACCAAGACCTCTTTGGTGTTGAATTTTGTCTTTCCATCTTTTTGTTCACCTCCAATTTTATCTACAATGCTTTACTCTGTATGTCGTCTACCATCTAAATCTTAGAAAACATTCCATCCATGTGTGCTCTTATTTCTGTGTTTCCGTCTTGTGTATTTGTCTCTTGTAAATTGTCTGAATGTCTTTTTAAATTTTATGATATGAAATGTCATTTAGTTTTTCGTGGCTTTATTCTCACTTGTCTTTTTGTTATATACACAATACTGTACATGTGGTTTTTAATGTCTTAAAATGAATGTTTTTAAGTGCCTGAAGTGCCAAAGAAACCTGTACCAGAGAAGAAAGTCCCAGTTCCCGCTCCTAAAAAAGTGGAACCTCCACCGCCCAAAGGTATACCTCCCCGAAGTGAATACATGGTCTTCATTTATAACTTCACCAGGAAAATTATGGTGGAACTGGGTTTTAGAAAAAATATTACATTTATATAATAGACAGTCACATTTGTACTTCTAAAAATGTTCAGGAACACTGATACCCACTTTTCATTGGATTCAAAGCTGTATAGATATTTTGCAATGATAAATTATCTACACAAAAAAAGATACCTAAATAATATGGTAAATAAATCTTACTACATTTCATCCTTCAACTATTTACATTAAGTGCCTTTTTTAACATTAGGATGAAAAGGAAAAAGATTATGTATTTATCAAAATACTGAATAATACCTTATATCTTCTGACACATACATATAAATGGTAGACAAGTAGGCTTTTATTTAAGCCTCGTCTTTTGTCTTCATGCTGTGCTACCCTGAGAAAACCCTTTAACCAATGTGATCCTCAAGCCCCTCTTGTCTGAAATGGGGATACTACTATCAGTCCTAGTGGGCTCAAATGTTATTGTGAGGATAAAAATAAAGTAAGGTATGTACAAGTACTCTATCACTGAATAAATAACATTTAGATTTAACAGATTCAATCAGCTCATGGCACAGGACAAAATGACTATATCTATGCCTTAAAGTTTAATTACATTTTCTGCCAAAGATCATGGTACCACTACTTGAAATAAGCATAACCCCTCCACCAGGCTAAATAGTCATATAATCAATGAAATGGTAAAGCTGACCCATTACTGAATTTCTTTTTTTTTTAAAGATTTTATTTACCTATTTGTAGAGCGAGACCAAGGGAGGGAGAGAAACATCAGTCAGTTACCTTTCACACGCCCCCAACCCAGGCATGTGCCCTGATGGGGAGTCAAACTAGCAACACTTTATGAATATTGATTTCATAAATTACTAGTGATATTTAAATGGATGGCATGGCCTCATATGTTATCTGATACTCAGATAGGTTGCTGATCCCTTGCTCCACAAAACCTAATTATATCATAACATTTGGACTCTCACCTTGCATTACATCACTACCCGAAGTAAGTGTTGCATGTTGGTCTTTCTGTGTGTGGACTTCTTGTGTTCTCTCTTTTTTGTCCCTCACAATATTCTTATCATGAAATGATGTCTTTAAAGTGCCTGAAGTTAAGAAGAAAGTACCAGAGAAGAAAGTGGTCATTCCTAAGAAAGAGGAAGCTCCCCCCGCCACAGGTACTGCTGCTCCCAAGCAAATTAGACCCCGCCATTTCTTTCCAACACCTGGAAAAAGTCCAAATGTCCTGTTTCAGTATTTGTTACCTTAACTTGGCTGTTGTTGTGTCCATTGCCTCGGTGTTTGTGAAACTGAAATTACAAAATAAAATAATATCTTTCAAGTGCCTGTGGTGCTTAAGAAACCTGAACCGGAAAAGAAGGTGCCTCCTCCTGGTCTTAAGAAAGCAGTGGCCCCTCCCGCCAGAGGTACATCGCCCAAAACAGAGCTGCGTTCGCTGTATGAGTGTGGAACTGTGGTGCTGTCCGTGTAGTATGTTCCACACAAACGCCTGCATCGTGCGGGCCGTCATCTGCATTCGTCATGTGTGACTCAGTTGCACCCATGTTTGTACTCTGTCCGTTTTTCCACTTTGTGTTTAATGTATTTTGTCTTGACTCTCTATGTATGTTGTTTCTAAAAATGAAAATACTAAAGTCATATATGTTTAAAAAGCCAGAAGTAACTAAGAAACCAGACCCTAAAGTACCATTGTTCCTCTTTAAAAAATAAGCTCCAATGGTAAAAAATAGAATATCTCTTTAGAACCTTCATCTTAAACCACAACCTCTTTATTTTTGTCTCTTTAACTGACTGTTTTGTCAATGTTTCAGCTTGTGCATGTGCATTCTGATATTTATTCTCTTGCACTGAAAAACAGAAAACTTGGTTTTTATGTACTCTTCTTTGGTTTTTGCATCATAAATGCCTAAAACAATCAATATCTTTTAAGTTCCTGAGGTACCTAAGAAAGTGGAAGAACGACGAATCATTCCCCCTAAAGAAGAGGAAGTTCCACCAGTTGAAGGTAGATGACTTTCTGAGAAAATAACATTTTCAAAGTCATCATTGTCTTATGATTGTATAATATTTGAAGGTGCTGAATGCGCATTTCACTCCAGGAAATAAGCATATTCAGACTCTACAAGTAATTATTACTTACCTAATAGAAATTATGCAGGAAAATGAAAACCAATGGAATCTCTTTTCTTAAATGCTTAGCCTGTTTGTGTGTTTGTTTGTTGCTTGTTTTATTTCAATAAGAATCTTTGAAGGGCAACTGTATTTGTCATGGCAAATTTGTCATCAAATTACTTGGTTGGCAATTGTGGGATAAATGTGTCCAAGAGATATTCCAGTTAAGCCTGAGTAACAGTTGAAGAAAATCTAACTTTCACCCCAAAGTGAATATTTAACTTCAAACAAGTCCACCCCCATTAAAAATAAATGATAATAATTTTAACTACATTTTCTCTGAGGTCCTTTCTAATTCTAAAGCTCTGGGAAGGGCCTCATATATTTCGAAGACCCAGTAGCTTTTTTTCAAGGACTAGTGAGTTTTCACACACTTCTGCGGGCTGAGCTATGAGTTACTTACACTGGTCAGGCAACTTCAGTTTTCAGATGTATCATTTTAGTCTAACATTCAAAAGGTAAAAAAAAAATTTACAAAAAAATCATCTTTTTAAAGTGTACGAGGAGCCTGAAGAGCCTATTCCAGAAGAGGAGATCCCCGAAGAACCGCCTCGAATAGAGGAGGTTGAGGAGGTGGTGCCCCCTGAAGGTACAGCTGCTTTCACGGGCTGGACGATTAAAAGACAGCACGTTCCAAATCTCTCTCAGAATTTGTCTTTATCCACCACTCATCATTATACTCTTCTTATATCAATGATAAGTTCAACATGAATTATTACTGGCACTTGAAGCTTTGTGTCCCTTCCTCCCCTCCCCCAACTTTTTCTACTGCAGCTGCAATGCAATGAGAGCGAGAGTCACTTTTATGTTATTGGTGCTTTAATTTTTTTTTTCTGGTTAGCTCCTATTGTGACACTTTCTTCTAGTTCTGAATCCTTAATTTTTTCTACAACATTAAGATGAGGGGAAATGTATTTCTGTGGTGTTCCCTTTTTAGAATAATTTTTACCCTCTTATTCCTAAAGACTATGAAAACTGTTTGAATAATCGATGTTATGTTTCCTTATAGGATTTCCAGTTAATATCCTTCCCACCTTTAGAGTCACTACTCTATATAAAAAGTTAACATTTAGGTTGCTAATATCTTTTTAAAATAAATCAACGTTTTGTTGGGAGGGTTGTATGAGGGAGTTGTCCCGTTCATTGCATGTCATTTTCAAAATGTCCATAAAATATCTTTTAAGCGCCTAAAGTGGTTAAGAAGGCAGTACCTGAAGCGCCCACTCCTGTTCCTAAAAAAGTGGAGGCACCACCAGCTAAAGGTATAGCCAATACCAATTAATAATATCTTTGAATCCCCATTAGTTTTCTGTTTTAAAGCACGGTGTCTTCTTTCACTGTTTCTTTGAGTCATTTAAGTAGCCAACTTATGAAATTGAGTAAGAACTAATAAAAATATAACTCATTCCATTTCATTAGTCTTTTTCAGGATGTTAATGGATGAGTATGTGTGTATGTGTATAAACTATTATAGAAGTTTCTAAGTTTAAATAGCTGAGCATTTTAATGTTAATAGTACATTTTGCTGCACTTGGATACATAATAATGAGTCCCTCTTCCCCACATTCCTCTCATAGATTCTATTCTATTACATAAAAAGTGTTCTCTCATGTAATTATTATAATAATTTTGCCTAACATATTATTTTGTAGGGGAAATGTGTTCAAAGCTTGGTACTATTAAAATAGTACCTATTTTAATTAGTTTTCATGTCCTTTTGGCAATATTTGACCTAAGTATTCAAGGTTATTACAAAATGTCTTATTTTTCATCACTTTCTCACTAAGTTTATGCTTCATTAATGCTCTTAATAAATAACGTTATGCTCTCCCTTATCACAGTAGACATTCTTAGCAGATATAATAGTGCCCAACAGAATATGACACCTATGTCAAGCCTTAAAAAGGCAAAAAAAAACATAGTCTTCATCAAATAAAAAATAATAGCAGCATGCCCAATATTGGTAATTCTTGCTGTTAAAAAAAAAATAGAACCAGCATAGTTTCCTTGTAGACATAGTTTCTCCTAAGTGTATGACTAGCACAAATGAGTGATTGGGGAAAATATCTGTATTTCCTGTCACAGAGGTGTCTAGAGTACAGAGTGCCTTCTTAGACTGTGATTATTGTTGGTATTGTTTCTGATATTGTTATTCGTGTTTATTATTGAGTATTGTCAATTGACTAAGATGCCTAATATCTTTAAAGTGCCAAAGAAGGTTCCTGAGGAAAAAGTACCTGTTCCTGTTCAGAAAAAAGAGGCACCTCCGGCCAAAGGTACATCTTCTCTTTTAAAACCTGAACTTCCTTTTAATCTTTTATTATTGAGACTCTTAAGTTTTATGTCTCTGTCTTGATTGTTTTTGATGTCTTTGTCTATGAAAACTTGCTCTTAATAGTCCTAAATATTAAAACCCTATTTTTAAAGTGCCCGAAGTACAAAAGAAAGTGCCAGAAAAGAAAATTCCAGAAAAGAAAATCCTTGTACCTAAAAAAGAAGTGGTTGCCCCACCTAAAGGTATTTTGGGAAAAATCTTTGATTTTCATGTATTGCATGAAAGCCTTTTTTCCTGTTGTTTTTATTTTATATCTTGAATTAACATCTTCATTTCTTCTGTGTTAAAAAAAATCTCTTTAAAAAGATGCTCTTTCAGGGAGGACTGTTTTTGAAGAAAAAATATCTGTCACCTTCCACAAAGAGGAAGTAGTAAAAGAAAGAACAGAAGTAGAAGTGGTGGAAGCCCAAGTGGAAGAAGCTTTTGAAGAAGAAGAGTTCCATGAAGTTGAAGAATATTTTGAAGAAGAAGAGTTCCACGAAGTAGAAGAATTTATCAAAGTGAAAGAATACAGAATTGAAGAAGTACACAAAGTTGAAGAAACACATAGGGCAATAAAATTTTTAGAAGCTGAAGAAGTGGAAGTATATGAAAAACCCAAAGCTCCACTTAAAGGTATAGGGGGATTTTGCAGATATTGCAAATTGTCATATCTTATTCTAACCTTTTCTTTTAAGTGCATTTCATGTTCAGTTTGGAGCACTAGAAACCCACTTATTTTCCAAGTTAGAATAATGAAATACGAAGATCAATATAGCGATTAACCACCCAGAGTGTCATTTTAGCAGAAAAGATACTAGTTGATATCTGGTTATCTAAGGAGGTCACTATATAAATTCCTAGATTCTTTTTTAAATCCAACTAAAAACATTACGTGATCATTACAGATATCAAAATGACTGAGCATGTCATCAGTTGAGTTAAAAAGAAGCTCCTCAGTTCACTGAGGAATTTTCAGGCAAAACAACCATTCCTTTGTTGACATTTCAGCCAACTGTTTCTAAACTGATAATTACTTATCAAAAACTTGCACCGATTTTCATGAGCAATGTAACATTAAGGAAGTAAATGAAATGTTGGTGACAGCACCTGCATTCTAGTATAGTCTGAACATAAATCATCATGCAAATAATTCTTCGCGGCACCACTCCAGATCTTGCACAAATTAATAATGCGTGTGTGATATGAGGGAATGTGTGTGTGCTTAATATATGTAGTAAACATATGATGTAGGTGAAATTTAGCAAAACCAAGTCTTTTTTTGAAGTAGGTGTTATATAAATTGAAAAACATAAAGTATTTTATTAGCCTTTGTTGTACTAACTTTGATAGTAATGTTCCATAATACTTCAAGAGTTCTTTCTAAAGCAAAACACTAATATCTTTGAAGGGCCTGAGATATCTGAGAAAATCGTGCCTCCAAAAAAACCATCCATTAAAGTTGTCCCTCGAAAGGAGCCACCAACTAAAGGTATTTCATTAGCAAAAAGTCACTTACCTAATCGTACATATGGTAGCATGTTGGTCATTTTACAAGTTCTCATTCTGCTTGATGTTGTCCTTCTGTGTTTTGGGTTTTGATAATTTTTAGAGCAAACTAATATCTTTAGAGTGGGTGAGGGTCCAAAGGAAGTACCAAAAGAGAAGTCGCTATTGTTATATCTAAAATACCCAGAGAAAATATCTCTATTAACCAGATAGTGACCCCACATTTCCTTCTTCTTAGTACTTGATTATATAGTCACTAATGCGCTTATTGATAAATCCCCATTTTCTTGTTATTAATTTTAACAAACTAGCAAATATAAATACATAGTAACTTTGCTTTTAGTGTCCTTGCTTTGTTCGTTTTTGTAAACCTCTTGAATTTCACAACAGAAATAAAAAACAATGTCTAGTGATCTAATGACTAATACATACTTACATCTTTAAAATCAGTGAAGCATTTAAGAACATTACTACCGAAAAGAAAGTACCGATTATGCCACCAAAACAAGCAGAAACAGCCCCAGTTGAAGGTGTCTTGTTCATTTTTCTTAAGTTCTAACATGGGAAACACCCCTGGATTTGTTGTTGTATTTCTTATCAAAATTTAACTCTTATTAAATACTGTCATGTATTTGATAAAGTGATGTCCATACTTGATATTGTTATGTTCTGTGTTCACATTTCTCTTATGCTCTGCTGGTTAAAAATCTTTTTGAATGTTTAAAAGTAAAAGAAAGTATCACTACTGTCTTTAAAGTACCTGAAGCGCCCAAGAAAGCTGTGGTAGAAGAAAAAGTACACGTTCCCGAAGAGCCCAAATTCCCACCAGCTAAAGGTACCTGACTCTGCCACTTCGCCACTAATACAAAGGCCTCTTTTGTTCACATACTATGTATGGAGAAGACAGAGAGCTCATTCTCCCCTCAAAGCCACAATATAACTAAGTGATATAAACTTCAATTTATGTTCCATAACATGAACTTCCCTCTGGGAACAAAGGCCTTGCCTGAAAGTTTGCTTGGTCTTCTTCTTAAGCAATAATTAATTAAACAATATTGACCCCTCAACTTCTTTTTCAAAAATGATTTATTTTGGAAGCTATTGTCAAGTAGTTCTGGAAACAAATAGCCATGTTCCAGATTACGATAGACAATGCTGCTCTCCCCAAAGGGCAGGGCGTTTCTATTACGACAAATGCAGAACTCGACACAAGGCGATCTAGACAGATGCGTGGCCTGAGTGTTTAGCTAACTTATTTTGGAATTTTTGACCTTCTCCTTGTTAGATGTTCCATTTTTGCCTTGATATTTTATACCCAATTATGACGTTCTTAAAGATAAAACAATCAACTATCTTTAAAGCACCCGAAGTACCCAAGAAAATTGTTCCAGAAGAAAAGTTTCATGAAGCTGTTCCTAAAAAGCCTGAAATGCCACCAGCTAAAGGTATATACTGACACTAATCACAACATGAAACGACTCTTTGTTTCGTTATTCATGGTTTAAAGTGAATGTGTGTGAGGTTAAATCTGTGTATTTTGTTTCTTTATATTCTTAATATCGTATGTTGTCATACATAACAATTAATACACTAATATCTTTAAAGTTCCTGAGGTGCCTAAGAGAAGTATTCTGGAAGAAAAATCACCTATAGTTCTTTCTGAAGACACGACGATGTACAGTGAGTGTAGAAAAATCCATGGCTCTTTTTGGTTTCATTTGTATTTGTCTTCATAGCTTTTAAAAGTAAATACATGAATATCTTGTAAAATCCCAACATGCCAAAAATATTTGGCTAAAATTAAATAATTTGAATGGCTATTAGCTTCAAAGGTATTTCCTTACCAATTTCAAAAATATAGTCTTACAACATTGTCCGAGTTTAGAGAAGTCATTTGTCCTTGTTGAATCTGTTGTCCTGTCTTATTAATCTGTTCTGTGTACAAATGTCTGCTGCTTTGAAACAGTTTATTTTCCCAGACTGTGAAGTAACTGGCTTCACAATAACATTTTAATTGGATTATATAGAATCAAAACATTCCAGTATTCTTGTATTTTTACTCTTCAAAAAATTTCTAGAAATGTTTTGGCAATATTGCTCAAATGGCCACAGATTTACACGGCCATTAGAACCCCAAAAGAATCTCAAGCCACTTTTCAAATCAGCCTTTTATGCTAAATTATAATTAAATAATTTGAGAAGTGAAATAACATAATAAATATTTTTATTTCAATTGTAACAACATATTTTGAATATAATACTATTCAATAATCTGAGCAGTAAAATGTCAGTAATCAAGATATTCTTCCATTCATTTTAATCTAAAATATTTTCTGTTTAAACCCAATTTTTTGGTCACCCTGTAATTCTAGGTTGGGATCAAAATATACACTGGCTCTCTCTTTTGAATACCCTTTCTGTCCTTGAGTTTGGTTATTTATCATCCACTCTTCCTTTCTAAGAGCTGGAGGAATCTTTATTTCCTTCATTTGCCTTTTTGTTAAATATTTAAATTTTTTATTTTAATTCCTAAATGATTTTCATATTAACCATTTCCACGTTAATATTAAACTATGAAACCATGAACTAGATGTTGTTTAAAAATATAGATAATTAGGTTTTGGGGGAAGAAAAAGGCTTCCATGAATTTTCAATAGGTTAAATATAGAAGAATTCTCTTTCTGTAACTCGACATTGATCCTGTTCTTTATGAACAAATCTATAAAAACTAAAAGCCATAGGAAAAATTTTACCAGTAAATATCTACAGAAAAAAACAGAATGATTGTATATTCCCTTGCTAATGAATTCCTCAAATTTTATCATCATGTTTATAAAGAAATGCTGAGAGACTATGTCATAAAAATGGAAATGCAGCTTTTTCACAGCTAATGTGTTATTTTCTTTAATTTTTGTCTAAGTACTACTGGTAATCGGAGTGATGACTGTGTGTTTTGTTTTTCTTAATATTGTTCTTCATCCCCTTTGAAGTGAAACTAATTGTATAAATACTAATATCTTTAAAGTTTATGAAGAAACTGAGGAGTCAACCCTAGAAGAAACAATGCTTGTGACTCATCCTCAAAAGACAAAAACCAAACTAGAAAAAGGTATATAATACTAACGACCCGGTCTGAAGACTATTTATTTATGGCTCATCTTAAATCTCAATATTTACTTCACTATTTATAAATGTAACTATGCTCATATCTTTTAAGTGCCTGAACTACCCAAGGAAGTTGTTCCAGAGGATAAAATATATGTGACTATTCCTAAAAAGAGAGAAACACCAGCAACTAAAGGTATATTTCAACAACATTGAACTTGGATGAATATCTTTGGCTTCAAGACTCAAAAACTGCATGCTGTATAATTCACTGTTTTTATAAGTTCTATGTGTAATTCTACTAATATCTTTAAAGAACCTGATACAACCAGAGAAGTTTTTTCAGAGGTAGAGTTACCTGAGGGGAACCCCCAAAATTTCAGAGTATCTTCCAACTGAGGGTATAAATCTTAGTTATGAAAATCTAAATAAGCAAATTCTTCTTCAGTCTGCAAAATGTTTTTGTTTTAATGCTTTGTGTAGATTCTCATAGCCTCTAATGCTGAAAGACTAATATTTTTAGAGTGCCTAATACACCCAAGATAAGGAACTATGACATTCCCCCCAAAAGTCCCACTTAATGTACAAAGATAAACTGTTTAAACAGAAGTTAACATTTGAATTTGAAGTTCAACCTCTGTTAATATGCCTTTCTTAATATGCCATGTCTTCATGTCTTTGTCTTTTTTCAACTAAAACCTACTAATATCTTTAAAGAGAGGGAAGTCTATGAAGCACGTGTTCCAGAGAAGCCAGCTTCTGCTGCTAGGAGAAGAAAGACACCATCACCGAAAGGTACAAGCCAGAAGAAAGTTGACCTTCTCATCTCACAATTATAGCTGTACTTAACACATGTAAAAATACTAATATCTGGAAAACCCCAGACGCTGCCAGGGAAGTCATTTCAGAGAAGCGGGTCCCCCAGAGCAGAGGTTTGATTGGGTATATACATGTCCCCATGAGTCATTTAAGAGAAAAAAGAGGGGGGACTGTCTTTAACTTATATAAATGGGAGGTGGTTGGGCTACAAATTTGTCCTTGCAGTCTCCAGGGAAAATATATATACAGATCATGAGCAGATGTAACCCAGACAGGTTCTTCAATAGGAAACAGCCATTACTGTGTCCATAAAAAATAAAAATCAGAATAGCTAGGGAAAAATCTATGTGAGACCACTTATAACATTTATATCCTCAAAATTAGATTGAATTAGCTCAACGCACCTGCTTTAATGTAGAAATCAGCATCATCGAATGACAGAGGTGTTTGGCTATGTAAGCCAGTAATTCAACTCCAGAACATAATATAACTGCCTGTTGGAATTGCTTTTCTAGTAAGATAAGCTCACTACCCAAAAAAAAGCATATAAATTTGAAATAACTTGTTTCCTATAAAACTTAAATATTAGAGAAATGTTTTCAGACAACCATTACTTAAAGAAAAATATGAAACTTAATGTGAAGCTCGTCTATCTGTTTTTTCATCTCCACCTGAGAGTCTTCTAAAACCAACGCAGTTAAACCCCAAACCCGTGAAAGCTGGAATTCTGCCCTGAATACACAGTAGCTCCTCTCATTGTCTTTTACTTTTAAAGAGTCCTATATTTTTCCATTTTGAATAATTTAGGTAAATCAAAAAATGAGATCTTTTTAAATGTCCAGGATAACAATTTCGGTAATTTTAAGACCGTTTAAACGCTTTGACATTGTTTTCTCAGTCCAGAACCACTGGGTCATCCTCCTCTCTGCTGTATTGGAGAAACAAACACCTTGTTAAAGTGCTTAAGGCAAGGCTACAAAAGGAAGCCAATCCAGATAAGAAAGAAGCTAGTTTGCTCTCCTCGGACTAACAGCTAAAGATACATTGTTAATTAATTTAAAAATTCAGTTTTTTTCACTTGAAGCTACTTTTCCATGATCTAGTTTTCTACACATCTACCATTCCAAGAAATAAATTACTAATATTGATAGTGCCTGAGGTGACCAAGAAAACAGCTCCTGAAAATCAAATATTTAAACTATTAATACCATCAAAGAATCAGATTCGAGGAACAGGGAGGTCTGCCAGCCTGAGGCATTCCCATATGGGGAGTTATGGGTAAAACTCTTCATTGCTCTTCATCACTCTGAAGTACAATGAATTAATTAACTTCTTTAAAGTATCTGAATCTCCTCAAGAAGTCGTCCCTGTAAGGGGGAAGAGCCATGGGTGTTACCTGACTTAAAACTGAAATACCTTCCACCAAAGGTATCATTCATTCTATCACGATTTCCTCCATTTATTTCATAAATGCCTATTATGTGCATGGTGCCAGTGAGCTGGGGAATGATAAGCAAAGACAAATAAGACCTAATTCCTTTCCTCAATACCTTACCCCTCATCTAATTCTTGAAGGAAGCAAGCACCCTTGTAGCCATAAGAATCTCTTTGATTTAGTTAATGTGACTAATGTCTCCATTGATCCCTTAATCTCTAAGTATAATACTAATATCTTCAAAGCACCAGAAGCTATGAAAGAAGTGACTCCTGATATGCAAGTATCTGAGGATGTTCCTGAGGGGCCAGAACCTCTGCCTAGGAAAGGTATATGTCATTTCTGCACAATCCTGAAGAAGAAATTGTCTGTCCTCTGCTCTTAAAATTATGTGTTTCTAATATTCTCCATAACTCCTAAACATACTAATCTCTTTAAAGCATCCTCACAAAAGCAAGTATTTGTGGTTACATTTATCAAACAGAAAACCCTTCAAATAAAAGTACTCCTTCAACAAATATTTAGAAAGGAGGGTCTACAGTGTCCTTGAGACACGGCTAGGTGCTGGAGAAGGGTGAGTTCTCTTCTCCAGGATCCCACTAACCCATTAGACTTAGATGGTGGGTGGGGCAAGCAGAGAATAGAGAAGGAGAGAAGAGACTTCTAGAAAACTGTGTTTGCTAGCTTATTGTGGTTACTGCTCTTTATTAATCATTTTAACGTTTAAATGTGAAATACTAATATCTTTAAAGTGACTGAAGCTCCTCAAGAAGTTGCTCCTGCAAAGAGAGTTCCTTCCAAAAAAAGAGCGCCTCCATCAGTTCAAGGTACGAGTTACCATGCCCCCAGGCTCTAGAAAAAACAGCTTTCGTAGTCCTGAAAATTTCTGCCTGTTCCTAGTGATCTTCGTAACACTAAATGTTAATATACTAATTTCTTAAAGTACCCGAAGCACCTCAAGAAATTCTCCCTGAAAAGAAAGCACATGAGTTTCCTCATAAAAAGCCTGAAGGCCCTCAGGATGAAGGTATATGCTGCTGGAAGCTTAGAGACTTGGAAAATTACATTTTCCTGTATAAATGTGTTCTCTGTTTGTACTAATTCCTGTAACTCCTAAATGTGAAAATATTAATATCTTTAAAGTGCCTGAGTCTCCCAAAGAGGTTGTCCCAGGAGAGAAAGTGCATCCTCCACCAAAGCCTGAAGTTGTACTTGTCAGAGGTACATCCCCGACCCCGCTTCAAGGTGGAATAGGGAGGGCGATGGAAAGAACGTCCTTGCTAGCCTGGGGAGTTCCTTTGATGTGTGACTGTAATTTCTGTCTGCGTCTGCATTGGCCCTGGCAACTCAAATGTAATTTTACTAATATCTTCCAAGTGCTCGAAGCTCCCAAAGAGGTTGTCCCTGAAAAGAAAGTGACTTTGGTGCCTCCTAAAAAGCCAGAAGTCCTACCTGTTACAGGTATTTGTCAAGGATTTAGGTTTAAGAATATATAACTTACCTGCTCCTGAAACTACTTTGTTCCAGTGGTCTCATACCTCCTGATTGTAATTTTACTAATATCTTTTAAGTGCCTGAGGCTCCCAAAGAGGCTGTCCCTGAAAAGAAAGTGCCTTTGGTGCCTCCTAAAAAGCCAGATGTCCCTCCTCTTAAAGGTATTTGTCACTGATCTTAGACATAAAAAGCCCTAACTCTTCTACCCTTGAAAATATTTTGTTCCAGTGGTCTTCATAACTCCTAAATGTAATTTTACTAATATCTTTTAAGTGCCTGAGGCTCCCAAAGAAGTTGTCCCTGAAAAGAAAGTGCCCTTGGAGCCTCCTAAAAAGCCAGAAGTCCCACCAGCCAAAGGTAGCCACCCCCATGTCGCTGTTGGATGCTGTCTGTCTGTCTTTACTCTGTCTAATCTTCAAAATACTAATATCTTTCAAGTACCCGAGGTGCCCAAGGCAGCCGTCCCAGAAAAGAAGGTGGCTGAAGCCATTCCTCCCAAACCGGAAAGTCCTCCCCCTGAAGGTAATGTCAAAGCTATATACACCCAGGGAGAAAAAGGACTACTATTTTAGCTAGGGAATTATATATCCAAATCCTACTACATAAAGGTGACATAATTCTAAAGGAAAAAAAAAAAAAACAGACATTCTCCAAAGTATCTTGGTGTATGTTTACATATTATAGTCATCAATTACTTTAACTTTTTCTAAACACAAATTACCAATGTCTTTTAAGTGCCTGAGGTGCCGCCGCCGAAGGAAGCCATCGCTGAGAAGAAAGTGCCTGTGGCTCCCCGCAAAGAGCCGGAAGCTCCGCCTGCTAAAGGTATTTAGCCCTTCCTGTTGTGGGTCTGCCTCTTCCGGGGGCTGGGTCAGAGGGCATGTAGAGAAGTGTCCTCCGGTCTCACAAATTGTATTGCTTGAGTAACTATGTTGCCAATGTCCCCCCTGTTGATAGTTCCTAACTAAAACATACTAATATCTTCAAAGTTCCGGAAGCTCCTAAAGAAATGGTACCTGAAAAGAAAGTGTCTGTGACTGTGCCCAAAAAACCAGAAGCCCCACTTGCTAAAGGTATTTATTCCCTCTGCTCTGGTAAGAGGAAAAGATGCTGTCTTATACTCTTCACAATTATTATAGCGTGTGCCTTTACCATTCATTAATTTTAAAAATACTAATATCTTTCAAGTACCTGCAGCTGCTCAAGAAGCTGCCCCAGAAAAGATGATTCCCAAGGCGCCATTCCAAAAACCAGAAGCCCCACCTGTCACAGGTATATGGTAGCCCTGACTTCATTTTGCAGAAGAAATAGCTCTTCTATTCTTGAGGATAATTTTAGGCCATTGTTCTTCATTAACTTACGTGTAAAACTACTAATATCTTTCAAGTGCCTGAAGCTCCCCAGGAAGTTGTCCCGGAAAAGAAAGCTCCCAAGGCACCACCCAAAAAGCCAGGAGCTCCACCTGTCCTCGGTATGCGTTAGTCCTGACCTCACTCTGCCAAAGAACTCCCTCCTGCTATTGAAAACAGTTTTAGTCCCTGTTCTTTATTAACTTATGTGTAAAACTACTAATATCTTTCAAGTGCCTGAAGTTCCTCAAGAAGTTGTCCCAGAAAAGAAGGTTCCCAAGGCACCACCCAAACAACCAGAAGCCTCACCAGTTTCAGGTATTTTTCACCCTTTCTGTGTTCAACAGGAAAAAACAAAAACAAAAAACTCTTTGCGGTTGGAAATATTCTTAGTCCATTGATCTCATTAACCTAAGTGTAAAACTACTAATATCTTTTAAGTGTCCCTCAAAAAATTGTCCCTGAAAAGAAAGCACCGATGAGGGCTCCTTACTTTCCAGAAGCCTCACCTGTTACAACTCCTTCTGATCACTCACCTTAGACTTAAGAAGATATAACTCTTCCAACCTTGAAAATATTTTATTTCAGCAGTCTTACAAGGACTAAGTGTGATTTTACTAATATCTTTTAAGTGCCTGAGCCTCCCAAAGAGGTTGTTCCTGAAAAGAAAGTGCCCGTGGAGCCTCCTAAAAAGCCAGAAGTCCCACCTGTTACAGGTATTTGTCACTGATCGTAGGCTTAAGACACAACTCTTCTACCCTTGAAAATCTTTTCTTCCACCGGTCTCACACCTCCTGATTATAATTTTACTAATATCTTTTAAGTGCCTGAGGCTCCCAAAGAAGTTGTCCCTGAAGAGAAAGTGCCACTGATGCCTCCCAAAAAGCCAGAAGTCCCACCTGTTCCAGGTATCTGTCATGGATCTTAGGTTTAAGAAGATATAACTCATCTGCTCCTAAAAATACTTTGTTCCGGTCGTCCTCATAATTCCTGATTGTAATTTTACTAATATCTTTTAAGTTCCTGAGGCTCCTAAAGAAGTTGTCCCCCAAAAGAAAGCACCAGTGGTGCCTCCTAAAAAGCCAGAACTCCCACCTGTTACAGGTACTTATCCCTCACTTTAGGCTTAAGAAGATATATAACTCTGAAAATATTTTCTTCTAGCAGTCTCATAACTCCTGATTGTAATTTTACTAAAATCTTTTAAGTGCCCGAGGCTCCTAAAAAGATTGTTCCTGAAAAGAAAGTACCTGTGACGCCTCCTAAAAAGCCAGAAGTCCCACCTGTTACAGGTATTTGTCAAGGACCTTAGGACTCTTTCACTCTTAAAAATATTTTGTTCCGGTGGTCTCATAACTTCTAAATGTAATTTTACTAATATCTTTTAAGTGCCTGAGGCTCCCAAAGAGGCTGTCCCTGAAAAGAAAGTGCCTTTGGTGCCTCCTAAAAAGCCAGATGTCCCTCCTCTTAAAGGTATTTGTCACTGATCTTAGACTTAAAAAGCCATAACTCTTCTACCCTTAAAAATATTTTGTTCCAGTGGTCTTCATAACTCCTAAATGTAATTTTACTAATATCTTTTAAGTGCCTGAGGCTCCCAAAGAAGTTGTCCCTGAAAAGAAAGTGCCCTTGGCGCCTCCTAAAAAGCCAGAAGTCCCACCAGCCAAAGGTAGCCACCCCTATGTCAATGTTGGATGCTGTCTGTCTGTCTTTACTCTGTCTAATCTTCAAAATACTAATATCTTTCAAGTGCCCGAGGTGCCCAAGGCAGCCATCCCAGAAAAGAAGGTGGCTGAAGCCATTCCTCCCCAACCGGAAAGTCCTCCCCCTGAAGGTAATAATGAAACTCTCCCAACCAGTGTTTTTAAAAAGAAAAACTCTCTTCTTAGTGTTGTAAACATCTTTGTGCACAAGATTTCAGATACCTTAGTCAATTCTGGTGGTAAAATGAGCTTGTGTCTTTAAAGTGTTTGAGGAGCCTGAAGAACTTGTCTCTGAAGAGCCTCCAGCTGAAGTTGTGGAAGAGCCAGAGCCCGAGGCTCCTCCAAAAGGTACAGAGCCAGCGGCTAGGCTGCCTTGGCCAACACTTCCCCCTTCATGCTCATTCATATCTACTCAATCTAACACATAAATTCTAAAATCTTTAGTGACTCTGCCACCTAAGAAACCTGTGCCAGAAAAGAAACCACCTGCTGTCATTGCCAAAAAACCTGAACCACCAACCATGAAAGGTATATTTCACTGCCGCTAACTTCCTGCAGAAAACTGTGTTTAATATAGTATGCTTTACTGCTCTATTCAATGATTTCCATACTTCATTGAAAAACTATGAGCTAAAAATTACTAATATCTTTTGAAGTGCCCAAAGTGCCTAAGGAAGTTGTTCCTGAAAAGAAAGTGCCTCCAGTGGTTCTCAAGAAACCGGAAGTCCCACCTGCCAAAGGTACATATAGCGGTCTACCATCTGAGGGAGGTGGATATAGCCTCCAACTCTTAAAAAATGTTTTGTTCTGTGTAAATGTGATAAATGTTTACTAGCTACTCTTCATAATGTTAAAATACTAATATCTTTAAAGTGCCAGAAGTTCCAAAAGAAGTTCCAGAAAAGAAAGTAGCTGTTCCCAAAAAGCCAGAAGTCCCACCAGCTAAAGGTACATGTCACTAATGAGATTCTGCAGAAAGTGCTCAATCTTGCCCTCAAAAGTCACTTATCATAGGAAACCTTTTTGTTTGTCAAATCTTTTATGTTCACAACTACAGACCTGTTTTCTAAATGTTTAGGGTTTAAAATTTTAAATAATATCATTGATTTTTAAAAAATGAATGCACCTATTATGAGTGTTGGAGGCGTTTACTAATGCAGTTTTGTTAATATTTATAGGCCATATTTTCCTTTGTTCTGTGTAGTTCCAAGAACAGATCATTGGCATTATTGTGAATTTTGTTCTTTGATCTGTCCCTGTGTTATTTGAAGTAGATGTAAACTAGATGTGGTATAAATTCCATGTCCTTTTCAATTACCCATCAGTGAAACTAACTAATATCTTTCAAGTGCCAGAAGTTCCAAAGAAACCTGTCTTAGAAGAGAAACCAGCAGTTCCTGTTCCCAAGAGAGTGGAGTCTCCTCCTCCAGAAGGTACATGTAAGACCACAAATGAGTTTGCCATTTGTGCTATTTCTAATTTAAATCTTGTTTCTTTTTTTCCTAATTTAGTATCTTTGTTCATTTTCTGTCCTTTGTCTTACTTCATCATTCTTAATTAGCTCCAATCTCAAATCTATATTTTGAATGACCAGTCAGCAGCATCTAAAGCATTGTAACTTGCATTAAACAAAGCTCTCTAAAGTACACAGGACAAGAGAACTAATGACTATGAAAGAGATCAAACACCAAAAGGCTTTCCAAGCATTCAAATCAATAGAAACAGGAGTCAGTGAAAATAAATTAGATTTCATTCTAACAAATAAGATAATGATTGAAACAAGGAAAGAAATCAAGATTACTATTTATTGTGTTCAGCGTTTTATGTGTTTTAGAACATCATTTCACATGTTGAGTTAAAATTAACTGTGTCTTTAAAGTATATGAAGAACCCAAGGAAATAGCTCCTGAAGAGGAAGCACCAGTGCCTGTTGTGGAAGAAGAGGAACCAGAAGCCCCACCGCCAGCAGGTACAAGGCAGGATCCACTGTATGCATCAATGGATTGTATAAAAAATGCATCATTTGATTTTTATGACATTATATAGCTTCCTTAAGGTAAAATGTCAGTCTTCCATCTCCTTACTTGAATTTCACTTCATTGGCAAGAACAAAAGTTTGCACACAAAACTTTGATCCTACAGAATTTTACAATGCACATAACAAATAGATGTAATTTTTATTTCATTAATTAGCATTAAACTTTTCATTGTAATCATCTGACTCTAAAAGAAATTCCTATCCTTCAAGTGCCTGAAGAGCCCAAGAAGATTGCTGCAGAGAAGAAAGTTCCTATCATCAAAAAACCAGAAGCTCCACCTCCTAAAGGTACTTATAATAAAATACATCAATATCTACTTTACTTCTGTATGATGTCTAAAATTCGACACTTTTCCTTATTCTGTGTTGTGTTATATTATGTGTCTAATTCCTACCTATATATTATAGTGTTGAATAGACTTGTCAAATTAATGTGTGTATATTGCATCTTGCAATTTTATATTATTAAATGCTACTAATATCTTTAAAGTACCAGAGATGGCAAAGAAAGTTGTTCCACCGAAGAAAGTCCCAACTATTAAGAAGCCAGAACCACCAGAAGCTAAAGGTATTCTTGTCATCATTGACATCATAGTTTCTTAAAACAGTATTCTGATGTCTTTAAGAGGAATCCAGTAACTTGTCCTCGTTATTGCATAACTAGGGACAAAAATGTCCTTATTTTGCTTTCGTTAACTTAATGCTACTTTGTTTACATTAACTATAGATTCTTTATTCTTAACACTTTTAAATGTTTTTAAATACTCTTTTTGAAATAAAACTAATATCTTCAAAGTGCCTGAGGTGCCCAAGAAACTTGTTCCAGTAAAGAAAGAGCCTGTGCCTGTTACCAAAAAACGAGAAGTTTCTCCAGAAAAAGGTACCTAGTATGCAGAAAAATATCTCTCTGAACACTGTTTGAGCTTTTTAATAATGGTTCTTAGGGGAAAAATACCATAGTATAAGTTTATGCAAGACCACATTTCACAGTAAAATGAAGAAAATAATGAAGGCAGAGAGAGAAAATGAGGCGAGCAAGCAGGAGGAAAAAATGAATGAGGAATTCGAGTCAGTTGTGCCATGACATGGTTATATGCGGGAGAAAGTGATCTCCTCCCACTTGATGCGTAGAATAGCTTGATTCAGCATATTTTGTTGAATTTCTACCATTAACAAGACACTATTAGAAAAGATAAGATCTGATCCAGCTTTCAAGCAATTTAACTCTGATGAGAAGAAAGTACAGCACAACTTCAGTACAAAATAGGAAGTGAGTGAACCTGCAAAATGAGTATAAATGCCTACAGGAACACAGAGCTGGGGAAGATCAACTTCAAGCAGGGGCATCAAGAAAAAACATATGAAAAAAAGTATTTATGATGTTAAGTGTTGTTGGATTTTTACGTGTAGCAATTGAGGAAATGGCATTCTAGGCAAAGGGACTATATCAAAAGGCCCTGAGGTAGAATATAGTCTAGGAAGTTCAAGGACTATCAAATAAGCATGTATAATTTGAGTATGGATTGGTTGAAAGATAAGGGTGGATATAAAGATAAGGGTCATACCTTATTTTGGAGTTCTTTGAATGCCAGCATAAGGTGTATACTTTGTTCTGTAAGCAATAGGAAGCTTGAAAGGTTTTGAATCAGATGTATAAATTATTAAGAGTTGAGCTTCAAAAACATAACTGGCACCAAGCTATTGGAAGATGATAAAAGTAGTTAACAGCCATTGCAGTTATTTAAGGCCATAAAAAGTGGGACGAAATTAGTGGTGGCAGAAGTGGAAACAAGAGACTGAATTTAAGGGGAGATGAAAATTGAGTTGGTGTCCATTTTCAAAACAATTAGGGAAATGGAGCCCAAAGTGAATGTAAGGGTTGAAGATCGATGACCATGAAGATGGTTCATGGAGTCCCTGAACTGGTATTAGAAATGAGATAGTGAATATATTTTTCACTTTTCAAGTATGGAGCTTAGGAAAAAGACCTAGAAGTCATCTACATGGAAATATGAATTGAGAGTTCAAGAGTGATTGTTCAAAGAAAGTCAAACCAATTTTTAAAAAGGATCAAAGTTAGACCAGTGGAGAACAGCTATATATAAGAGTACACAGAAGAAAAGAAGCAAATAAAGAAGGCTGAAAACACTTATTTATAAAATTAGGGTGTCCAGAAGAGTGCCATGCTCCAAAACTATTTTCCCCATGAAGTCTTGTAAGATGAAGTACTTCCCCCTGTATTCTTTGCTTGTTCATCAAAGACTCTTGTGAATTCTTCTAAATTCTTAATAATAAAAAAATCAATATCTTTAAAGTGCCTGAAGTGCCCAAGGAAGTCATCCCAGAAAAGAAAGTGTTTGTTCCTCTCCCTGAAGAGCCAGAAGCTCCACCTGTCCAAGGTACATGGCTTCTCTATACATCTTGGAAAGATGGCAATTGTCTTCATCATCGTGCTTTGGTTGTAGATGGGTCTTATGTATTTATCTGCTGCCTGTCTTCAGTAGTGAAATTATTCACATTTTGGGGTCATTTGAAGAATATATTATAGAGTATAACAAAGTTGATATTACAACTTGGCAGTTGCAGTATTGTATTTTGAATGCCATCTAAAATAAAATGCTGTGTTTTTTTAAGTTGAAGAGGCTCCTGAGGAAGTCATATATGAAGAAAAAGCATCCATAACAATTGGTAGAAAAGTGACTCCCCCTGTTGAAGGTATATATACTAAAATATAAAATGTTTTAACCTCTTGAAAACTTCTGTAAGGAGTACAAAAGCATCCATAGGGTAAAATTCCTTCTTGACATTCTATATGAAAGCACTCCAGCATATTTCATTTTTCAAATACTTACATTTCTTTCAAAGTGGAATTTGAGTTGTTAATTTGGTTATTCTTGGTGATAAATATAAATTCTAAAAGATACAGTCTACTGAGGTGAAACTGGAAGAATTCATTGCATTGGCTCCTCAGATGGTAACCCAATATCAAATTCTAAAAGTCACCTCATTTGCCATCAACATACATTAAAAACAGGTGAATAAAAAGTTCAAGTATAAGAAAATACAAATCTTATCTCCTTTTCCCATATAAGTAATTTTGTATTTTCATCTTTGGGACTGTAATCTTTACATCTATGTGAAATTTGTGTGGGTCTTTGTGAAGAACTTTACATTACAATCTCACATCCCCTGTCAACATTCTTTAAAGAACGTGAAATTGAAAAGTATATTGAGCCTGAAGAACCTGAACCTGAACCACAGCCAGAAGAAATACCAGTTCAAGGTATTCAATTAATTGGACATAATCTTCATCATCATATCTTCCTCTTCACATACATGTATTTTATGTTCTGCTTGAATAGTAGGTCTCTGAATCTGTATGTAAGATTTACTGTCTTTAATGTGCGTCTGATTCTTATGTATCCGTGTAATCTGTACCATTCATCTTATGTCAATGTGGCTTACATGGAAGCATCCTTTGTTGTTTTTGTTGATGCATTTGCTGTATTTCTCATCATTCATGTACCATGTTGATATTTCTATGTTTTATGTGGGATACTGTTTTATGTTTTATGTTGGACACTAATATTATGTACCCAAAAAAGCAAACATTTACTTCATATATATTTTTTAATTTCTACTGAATATACTATGTATATTCACACTAATTGATATATGCATATACTAATGCTCCTGAAATACTCTTTTAAGAACCTGAACCTGAACCTGAACCTGAAAAGATTATTGAAAAGCCAAAATTCAAACCAAAGCCCCCAGCTCCTCCACCTGCTCCACCTAAGGAAGATGTGAAGGAGAAACCATTCCAACTTAAAGGTATAAAATGCCTCTTCCAAAGTTTTATTAACCTGCTATCCAGTCATCTGAATTGGTGCTTGCAAGAACTTTTAAAAGTGTGTGCTTTCAGACATGATCAAGCTGTGGGAATTGCATAGAGATCTGCATTTATGCTGCTCCGGGTGTCTTGTCAGGCCATGCCTGCTGCTCCAAATGTCAGAAAGTGCATTTTTGTTAGCTTCATCCTAGACATCTGCCCAACTAACTTTTTTACGCAGAATGTGGAGAGTTTTCTGACTTGAAAGCCTGATTGCTCTGCATATCTTTGGGATCTTATGCATGTGAAATATACAAGAAAAGTTTGCAAGATGTTTTTAATATTGCAGTAACAAATGCATACAAAAGCCAAAGCTCTTCTTACGGGATGTCTTATGCTTTCAAGTATGCTAAAAGTAATATATTTGTGGCATCCAATGGCTGATATGTGCTCATAGACCAAGGGCGGAGAGCATATAAGTGACTTGTCACTGCCCCCACACTTTTCTCTTCCCACTTAACAAAGGCCCAGTCCGTTGTGCTCTGTGGTTGTCCTCAGCAGAGCCAGAGTAATGACGGATACATGTGATGTCCAGCATCTCTTCCCATTGTTAAACTCCCCTTCATTCGTTTTGCATTTAAACTTTTCTTTGAATTGATGTAATATTCTTAATTTTTAGCAACATCTTTAAAATGTGAAATAAACTGGCAAAAGCATGTTATTCTTTTTATTTTAATAAAATGTCTTATTTGTGGTGTCATTAGATTTTACAATCTAATATTATCTACATATAATCTTAGATGAACACTTTCTCCATATACACGTACAAAGCCAGAATCTTCCAGAAAAAGACTTTATTTCTAGTGATTCTTGCCCTTCCACAACCTTCCTGTCCAATACATTAAGTCAGACATAGAAAAAGCAGACACTTCTTAAAAGAGTACCCATGTGTCAACTGATACTCCATGAGAGCACACAGTACATTTTTCTTAATGTAAAATTTATACTCAAAGGATAAGTTTTTAATTTAAATTATTTTATTGTTGTTCAATTATAGCTGTCTGCATTTTCTCCCCACCCTCTCCAAACCCACCTTCCTCCCTTGCTTCCACCCTCTCCCTTGGTTTTGTCTATGTGTCCTTTATGGTAGTTCCTGAAAACCCTTCTCCCCACTGTCCAGATAATTTCTTTTTCCTGCAAAAAAAATTATCTTGCTTGTCAGCTGGACTTTAATTTAATTGGAGTAAAACTGAAATCTGTTTTCATAGTTGGAATGCTTCTTGTATGCTCTGTGGTGGCTCTTCTTGGCTGCGTTAATGCTTTCTGGTTGTAAACAAAGCTTGGTTTTGATTCTTGAAGCAAGTGTTTAATAGTTTGCTTCAGTCTAGTTTAAATATACAAATAATAAAAGCAAGATCATATTCTTTAAAGCTGTTGCAAAGAAGAAAGTTCCTGAAAAACCAGAGGTTCCAGAAAAAGTGGAGCTTAAACCTCTGAAAGGTATTTCAGTCTTGAAAATGCACTCATATGCAATACCCCTTCATCTGAATCTTTGCTCTTTCTACCTTCTAGAATGTTCTCTCTTCAAATTATTTTTTTAAATAATCACAGTTGCCTCAACTATTTCTTGTGCTTTGTACATTTTATGGTTCTGGCTCATGAATGTTGCTTCCTTTGTCTCTCATTAATTTCATACATTATATGGATAGATGTTGTTTATCTTTGTCTCATTGACTTATGTCTTCTTGCAATTCCCTATGAAATTTTGCTGGTTAGCTGAAATTAGTACCAAATACATCTTGGGTTAAAGTGCTGGGAGCTAGTAATGGAAAGTTTTGGAATTGCACCCAAACAGCAGTATGTGAGCCAGTGTTAATTACTAAATATAATTCATGTCCTCCTTCTATCCATTAAAATGAGTCGTAGGGACTTTCTTATGGCCATCTGTCACTTTCTTCTCGGTGACCCCAAGACATTTGTTCAGGTTTACAGATCTCACATTTTAGAGAGATTTCATTATCAATGCAGGTCATTTTCCAAAATTTCTCTTTGAACAATAATTTTTCCTATCTAAAGTTAGATCTAAAGAAAGATCAATGAATCATAAAAGTCTAGAAAATATCTATTTAAAATAAAGTTCTTAATTTTTCTAGTAAGTACAGTAGGGAGCAATTTTCTATTTAAGTAAACACATCCAGACACAGAAATTGAATCTGCTCTTGATTCACTCTGAAATTTTGGAAAATCACCATTGTGAATATGCATTTCCTGACTTATAAAATCAAGATTATAAAATAATGTTACTATGGATACCAGCTATTAAAGGACTATTACAAAGCCACTTATCAACATTAAAATGACATGAACTAATATATATTGTCTTTCAAAGTAATAGCTAAATGGTATGTTCTACACCTGAGTCTTAGGTGTTAGTAAGATCTTAAAAAGAAAATAATACAGAAAAGAAATATGCTGATATATTTTCACTGTGTCCCTTATATAAGCAAAGGATATGATGTCATCCTAACTTATGGTAGTCAAGTGCATGATGGCTTCTTCAAGTTCAATCAATGAAAATAGTTATACATTAAGAATATTGGTAACTTTATAACAGTATTGAAGGCCAGCACAATTTATAATGAATAAAAAAATAATGTTTGTGAAATTCTACTTCAAATGGTTGAAAGAAAAAAATATTTAAAACAAAATAGTTACACGTTTGCCTTTTGTGTATTTAAATTTTGAAGTAAGAGTTAGGCATGGTTATCTTCATCACATTGCAAAAACTATTTAATGAATTGCACATGTCTTATTTAAAGCACTGAATGGGGAATTTTATAGAAATATCTAAGAAATTCAGATTGCATGAGAGTCAACAAATATAATGTTACATGATACAAGTAATGTTTTAAATTAAATTTTAATCAACATCAGTGGAGAGGGAAAATGGTTCAATGATTATGAAGTATATCTTTTCTTTTTCTGTTCCAGTTCATGAGGGCTATAGTAGTATAAGCAGGCTACTCTGTACAATAACAGTATATACCATGCTTGATATTCACTAAAGATGCAAGAAGGAATTAATTTAGAATTTCTTGGGTTTCTTTTAGTCTAAATTCAACAATATTTTCTTATTCATTAAAAATAAATCCCAACACCAGCTTTCAAATTGTAGAGGTCCATAATTTTAAGTTAGTATTATTTCACAATGGAAACCTTAAGAAAAGATACTTCTGTTAATAGAATGAAATAATGGCCCTTTCCCAACATCAAGGTCATAAACCAGATTCCTTGTCTTCCTTCTCTCATCATTGGAGAAGATTGAATGATAACACTAAAGCCTACCAGTATCATTCCGAAGTAATCGGTGGTTAGGGAGAGACCAATGTAGGTTTGGGCAATCTATAATTGTAGATCAAGGCAAAGATGCTGTCAAAAACCTTGTATTTGATGAAAGATTTATAGAGTTAATATAGAACAACATATTCTGTACAGTCATTTAAGATGAATGTATTTGCCTACAGTTAATGAAACCAAATTTCATCCCAAAGTTATATAGATGTTTCAGAGGAAATGACTTGAAGTATGTTTTCTGTTTTTAAGTACTGTGATATTTACATGCGACAAAAATTATTGCTTATGCATTGTATATAGTTAACTAGTTCTGAAAGAGACATTTATTGCTGCAATTTAGTTTTTGTATGAATTCACTTCAAAATTTGAAATCATATTCTTTCAAGTGCCTGAAGCTGAAAAGAAAGTTCGCAAATTACTCCCTGAACCTAAACCTCAACCGAAGGAAGAAGTTGTTCTCAAGAGCGGTATAGTATTTTTTCAACCATTGTTTAGATTTAAGTGTACAAATAACACACTTGAAAGCTTACAAAATATGTCTGCCCTTTTATTTCTTTTAATTCGATTCCACTTATCAAAATTTATTTGTAGTGGCATTAAAAATTAAGGTTATAATTTTTCCACCTCTTTTTTACAAGAAGACAGAAATTTTGTGAGTGTTCACAGTATTTTGAAATTTACTTAATAAGTATAACTAAATTGATATTATTCTAAACTAAAGCAATGACCATAGCTGTCATTTTCATGATAGAATTATGTAGTAAAATATACTAAACCTATTAAATGCTCTAAATTACACCAAACTATTTAAGTCTAAATTCTGTGTTCAGTTGCAAAGTATGACACAGGATCACCACAACTAACAAAAAACATTTTTTAAATATTGAACACTTCTTTCTTGCATTTTATCTTTGTAATATTTTATACTCATACTATATTAGAAATTAGAAGCAAGATATTCAAATGAAGAATCAAGTTCTAACTTTTTCTTCACATGGAATTACTGATCTCTAGGCTACATTTCTTTAGATATCTCCATTTCAGTAATTTTATACTTTTTTAAGTACTCATTAAATTACAACACAAATTATGGTTAGAATTTGTTGTTACTCAAATTATTCATTTTGTATTGGAGTTGTTACTGCCACAGACTTGTCTCTGAATAGACTATTGCTACAGATATCGAGTAACTCTGAGTGCTCCTCTAAATTAACATTAATGACCTTTAATTTTTAAAACAACATTTTTAGTGTAAATGCTAATTTCCCAGTGCACTAGGTCAGGTTGCATGCTCGTGATTTTCTTTGCTTTGTACATTATTTGCTTCTGTCAAATGTATTCAGTATCTTCATTTGTTTGTCTTGCTTTACATTTAAACATTTTTGTCTTTCAAGTTCTGAGAAAGAGACCTGAAGAAGAAGAACCTAAAGTAGAACCTAAAAAATTAGAAAGAATCAAAAAACCTACAGGTAGGAATCTCAGTAACAACTTGTGAAATTATCTTTTAACAAATGGACATCTAACAAAATATTTATCTAGTAAAAATAAGTGGAGTTAACTATAAACATAACTTCATCTTTCATCTATGCTTTCCGATGTCTGCTTTCTGCTGAAATACTTTCATAGCAATTTTCAAATCCCTTCATGTATTTTCCTGCACTTCATTATTATTACTTTGCCACTTAAGTTCTTTCAGTAGGAATAATTGTAAAATAATCAGATTGGCTGCAGAATAACTTCACAAGAGAGTGTCAGCAAATGTTTCATAAAATTTAGGGGCCTTTAAGTGTGTTTACTATTATTATTAGACTATTATGAAAGGGTTATTTATTGGTACTTATTATGAAAGATATTTCGAAAGGGGTAGCTAATGGGGTTGGGAGAGAAGTGAATGGAATAAGGAAAAGAAAAATTAAGACAGAGTCAAGAAAAAACATAGAAATTAATTGATAGAATACAGGCTTTTTAAAAAGCCTATCAATTGACTTTTTGAAAAACAGTTTTATTATTTCATATCAGTTGATTTCTAAATAAATAACACTAGAAAATAATCTTATTATCTGAAATACCAGAACCACCTCCAAAAGCTGTCGAACAGGTTGAAGCACCTCCAGCTATTGATACAAAAGTGGAAAAGAAAATTCCTGAACCAACAAAAGGTACAAACCTACTGGCACTTTCTTAGTTGTTTCTAAAAATCAAATATGCATCATTTAAAATATCATTACACTGGCATTAAATTTGAACATGTGACCTTAATCTGGTTAGCTTAATTATCTTTACCATTTCACTCTCACATATAATTGGTTAATGATCACCCATTTGTTAAATAAATTACTAAGTTTTAAATACCAGGAAAAAATATATTTATGGTCAGTGAGATGAATTATAATATCAGAACCAATATAATTCCCTTACTATATTTCCCAAATGTTTTGTTTAAAAAGCAAATAAATTTAGATCAAACACTTGATCTGGTGCCTACATGTATAAATTTTAACATATGCTAAGATATGTCTGCTTGATTTGAATTTGACATTGTGATAAACTTCAGAAATACTGCAATGACCTGCTTATTATTCTGGATTATTTCAGTGCCTGAAATAAAGCCAGCAATACCACTCCCTGGACCTGAACCGAAACCAAAGCCTGAACCAGGTGAGCAAGCTTGTCCTCCGTGTCAACACACATTCCTTTGTGCTTTACACAAATGATGTGCACTTTATAAGAAAGGTCAGCATGCACCAAATGATTTCTAATGTTGCAATATATTATTATACTTTATTTAATATATAATATATCGACTATATTAGAAAATACAGAATATATTATTGTATTATATATAGATTATGTTAGTTAGAATATATTATTCTCTGAAAAACTAGTTATTTGAAGACTTTTAAAGTTATATCAAAAGAGGCAAATATGCCATCAAAATAGGTTTTAGGAAGTGACAACTGTGTACATTAATGCAATGGACATCTGTCTACAGAAGTGAAGACAATCAAACCACCACCAGTGGAGCCTGCTCCCACTCCTATCACTGCCCCGGTGACAGTACCAGTAGTCGGAAAGAAAGCAGGTATGTATTCTGTAGCTTTCTTGTTGGTTGGTTGTTCTGATGACTTAATAAAAGCATTCACACTTGAATTAAATTTAAGCCCCCATTATGTTAAAACTAGGTGTTCTTTCAACTGCGGGGGGTTATAAGTTCTTGATGAAATTTTCTTCACCTGATATCCTTCACCCATCTAATCTCTCACCTGATGGGTGCATATTGCGTTTTGATCGGAATGTATGTTCTTGTGATGCACCATTTCCTTGTATGCTTTTGAGATGAAGTAATGAGTATGTTCGAGGCTGATGAAAACTACGGAGACAGACACTCTCTCCTTAGAGAGACACGCACACAGAAACCCCGTGGAGCTTCAGATTTCCTATGTGCCCTGTAGGAATCATTTCTTATTGTTTAAAAAGGCTTCATATTGGGATAATGAAGGAGTTGTGGAAGTGGATCGTGTTGATGATTGCAAACATTGTGAATATACTTAATGCAACTGAATGGCACACTTAAAAGTGATTAAAATGGTAAATTTTATGGTAGATACATTTTACCACAATTTAAAAAAAGGCTGCATAGTTTGGCCTTTAAGTCTATAGAAGAATTTAGGTCAGTAATAATTTTCTTAAATGTACTAAATGTGATTTTCTCAGGTAGATACTTAAGGCATTTTTAATTCATTACTTAGATGATAATTTCAAAACCAAAAATGATTTGATGTGTTTTGATCATTGATAAATACACATTTTATTAATTTGATCCTTGGCTACTTATGCTCCTTAAATTTTACTTTTCTAGTTTGTAAAATCAAACTAATAATTATAGTTGCCCTGTTGGATTACTGAGAACATTAAATAAATATATGTGAAACACTTAGCATACTGCCTGGTATATAGTAAACACTATAGAAATATTTGGATTTTTATCGTGTTTAATGACATGAGACAATATGTTGTAGTCTTTGGCTACAGGATAATTTTAATATTTATATGAATACAATTTATCACTGAAATTTATGATCTGGGCATTATTCTTACTTTTACATTTTTATAATTTCAATGTGATACCTTTTATTAGTTTAGAAAAAGATGAGAACTGCCATTGAGCCAATTAATTTTGTGTAAAAATTAAGCTTTTCTCCCATTCCCAGGGGATGAAGCTAGAAAACTGGTTCTACAGTTTATACTGCCCCTGCATTAATAATCGAACTTAACTCTAAATGTAGGAACTTCCTTGCTTCTGCCGTAGTTTGTTTGTCTCATTGAGAGAAATCTTCAAAGGCGTCCATGTAGATATAGCACGTGGACCCTTTCCTTCTCTGTAGTCTTGCCTGGACTTGTCTGCCCAATTTAAAAAAGAAAGGTTTTGGGTAGCTTCTGGGCCATTTCCCTTTTTTCTGCACTGATTCCTTGTTGATAAAAACATATCCTTGGTTCACAGTTCACAGTTCAATACATAAGTAAACACATAAAATATTTTGCATAGGTAGGTAAGGCTAAACTCTTCCTCACAAGGCAAGAGTAAACCTTCCAGAAATGGTAGAAGAATGAAGGCACTTGCTGAAAATAACTTTTCTAAAATAATTGTATTGTTGTTCAATTACAGTTGTCTTCATTTTCCCCCCACCTCTCCCCGCAACCCCAGCCAAACCCACCTCCCTCCCTTGCTTCCACCCTCCCCCTTGGTTTTGTCCATGTGTCCTTTATAGTAGTTCCTGCAAACCCTTCTCCCCCTTGTCCCCTCCTCCCTCCCCTCTGGCTGTTGTTAGATTCTTAACTTCAATGTCTCTGGTTATATTTTGTTTGCTTCTTTCTTTTGTTGATTATGATCTCACCTTTAACTGGAACATAATCAACAAATGAAAATAACTTTTTAATCCTAAATATGTTGGTGATTTAGCTTAGTCATATTATTTTCAGAATATGCCTTCTTAGAAATATCAAAAATATCTATTAGAAATGTGTTATTCATAGAAGTCATGTAAATAAAACCAATTACTCTTTGTACATTAGTATTTATAATAAAGAGCATGATTCACCTCATATGATTTACTAAATATGAAATAAATTTGGAAATTGCTTAAATACTGTGTTCTGTTTTTTAATGCAGAAGCCAAAACACCTAAAGAGGAGGCTGCCAAGCCGAAAGGGCCCATTAAAGGTAGGATTCAATTCCCTGTCCCTGAATCGTAACCTTTCACTCTAGGAAACTTTACATTCAAAGGTAACTTCACATTCAAGGGGGAAAGAATTTTCAGGATTTATCACAGTCTTTCCTATTCCTAATTGATTCTACTCAGTTAGTATGTCTTCTGATATTTTAAGCAATACATCTCTAATATTATTCAGGTGTGAACTATATATGTATAACCAACTATAGTTTAGGATAATGAACCTTCAATGTTCTGAGCTTCAATTCTTCATGTACATGATATTTCTACATGACAGATAAAATAATTAGACATTAATCACGACATTTGGGTTTAAAACTAGAGAAAATGAAGAGCATTTATTATTCATGGATTCCTTATGCTATCTCATATGCCTGTCAGGAAGAAAGCAGCATAAATTTAATTAAGCTTTCAATTACCTAGTCTTTAATTTTATGTCCTTGTCTTCTAGTTGCTCTATCACTGTTTTTAGCCAGCAGCAGCCAAGTATGCACTTTCTGACCCTTACGGAAGTACCAAATCAACTTTTCATTTTATTTTGAATTAGGTGTAGCCAAAAAGACTCCTTCACCAATAGAAGCTGAAAGGAAAAAGTTACGACCAGGAAGTGGTGGGGAGAAACCTCCTGATGAAGCCCCGTTCACCTACCAGCTAAAGGCTGTGCCACTAAAGTTTGTAAAAGAAATCAAAGACATCGTCTTGACCGAAGCAGAGTCAGTTGGCTCTTCTGCAATCTTCGAATGTTTAGTCTCCCCATCCACTGCAATTACAACCTGGATGAAAGATGGTAGCAGTATCCGGGAGAGCCCAAAGCATAGGTTCATTGCAGATGGTAAAGACAGAAAGCTGCATATCATTGATGTTCAACTTTCTGATGCTGGCGAATACACCTGTGTTTTACGCTTGGGAAATAAAGAAAAGACCTCCACAGCTAAGCTGATTGTAGAAGGTAATTTCCAGTCTTCTGAGTATGGTCCATATTCAACTTCATAGTCAACCTCATAGTCCATAGTCACTCTAGGAAAGTCCATAGTCCATAGTCAACCTCAACAGCAACTTTTATTGTAATTTTAAAGAAAACCTCCTATTTCTAAGTTTTTATTTCACTGAAAACATTGCATATAGTGAAAAGTCCTTGCTGAAATTCTTCACAGAGCTTCCTGTGCGTTTTGTAAAAACACTTGAAGAGGAAGTCACCGTGGTCAAAGGACAGCCATTGTACTTGAGCTGCGAGTTAAACAAAGAGCGTGATGTGGTCTGGAGGAAGGATGGGAAGATTGTGGTGGAGAAACCAGGCAAAATTGTGCCGGGCGTCATTGGCTTGATGCGGGCCCTAACCATCAACGATGCAGATGACTTTGATGCTGGAACCTACACCGTTACTGTGGAAAATGCCAACAACCTGGAATGTTCATCCTGCGTAAAAGTAGTAGGTTAGTACTTTGCTGGGAAATTTTGTTCTGCTTATTATACTAAGAAAATAGAAGAGCAAATTTTATTTTCCAATATTAGAATATCTGCTGTCTTGCCCCTTATCAGAGATGGGGGAGGGATATCAGTATCTCATAGCAGATTAATTATGTATAGTTTTGAGAATTTCTTTTCTATTTCTGAAATTGACTAAGGAAGTTACTTACATTATTTGTTCAGGTCATTATTTTTCTGACCTCATTTTCCTACAGAAATCATTAGAGACTGGCTGGTGAAACCCATAAGAGATCAGCATGTGAAACCCAAGGGGACAGCTGTTTTCACCTGTCATATAGCAAGGGACACTCCAAATATTAAGTGGTTTAAAGGATATGATGAAATCCCTTGGGAACCAAATGACAAGACTGAGATAGTGAAAGAGGGAAATTATATGCACCTCAAAATTAAGAATGCTGTGCCAGAAGATATTGATGAATATGCAGTGGAGATTGAAGGGAAAAGATACCCAGCAAAGCTGACACTTGGAGGTACGAAAACCTTACCTTTTATTTTAAAAGATAAGTTTTATGTGTGCAAATAACATACCCCCCAAAAAAAACATGAAAAGAAAGCATTGTTAGACTGTTTAATACATTATGGTATTTTATCCCTGACCCAAACAGAACGTGAGGTTGAACTGCTTAAACCAATAGAGGATGTTACCATTTATGAGAAAGAAAGTGCAAGCTTTGATGCAGAAATCTCAGAAGAAGACATTCCTGGACAATGGAAACTGAAGGGAGAACTTCTAAGACCCTCACCTGTGAGTAATTTCCCATTTTAAGTTGTTAGTCATATAAAGTAACTACTTTCTATAATCAGGCTTGACATTCAGATTTGGTTCAGTAAAGATAAGAGTTACTTCAGGCTTTTTAAGTTTCAAAAAGGGAAAGAGATTCGGTGCACTCTTTGTAGACCATTCAGACCTTTTAAAAAAATTTATAACAAGACATTTTTACTTTTATTAGTAGAAATTTTTTAAACTCTAGAAATCTATATCCGAAACATTTCTTCTGTAGGGAATTTATCTCAGTTAAATGCTAACTAAAACTATTGCTTTTCAGACTTGTGAAATCAAAGCAGAGGGTGGGAAACGCTTCCTAACTTTGCACAAAGTGAAGCTGGACCAAGCTGGAGAAGTCCTTTACCAGGCACTTAACGCAGTTACAACTGCCATTCTGACTGTGAAAGGTACGGGCTTTTAGAACCCACGGGGTAGACTCGACTTCATTTCATGTTGCTCTGCATTCTGAGAAACCTCATTCTTATTGTTTGGTTTTCAGAAATCGAACTTGACTTTGCTGTGCCCCTGAAGGATGTTACTGTTCCAGAAAAGCGGCAGGCTCGGTTTGAATGTGTCCTCACTCGAGAGGCAAATGTCATATGGTCTAAAGGACCTGATATCATCAAGTCCTCTGACAAGTTTGACATCATTGTTGATGGAAAGAAACACATTCTTGTTATCAATGACTCTCAATTTGATGACGAAGGGGTCTACACCGCTGAGGTGGAAGGCAAGAAGACCTCAGCACAGTTATTTGTTACAGGTACGAGTTGATGAGATCTGACTGTAATACCTCATATTTAGGCACACAAATATAGGACTTTAAAGATAGCAGACCAAGTTCTAATAACTATAAGTGACAATCAGCACCCCTACTTTACTTTCACATTGCTACTGAACAATTGCCCTGACTTGTTTTAAACAAAAGGTAGCTCCATTTGAAAAGATGAATAAGTAAGTGCCAGGTGAATCCTTACTACCCAGGCAGATTAGAGTGGAATATCTCTGAAGGTAAATTGTTTTTCTGAGCATATTATCCACACTTGCATTGCAGGTGTAAGACTGAAATTCATATCACCTCTGGAAGATCAAACAGTGAAAGAAGGTGAAACAGCAACTTTTGTTTGTGAACTTTCTCATGAAAAAATGCATGTAGTCTGGTTCAAAAATGATGCCAAACTCCATACAAGCAGAACTGTGCTCATCTCATCTGAGGGCAAGACTCACAAATTGGAGATAAGAGAAGTAACATTGGATGACATATCCCAGATACGAGCTCAAGTAAAGGACCTGAAGTCCACAGCAAACCTAAAGGTCTTAGGTAAATGTGACTATCACTAAACAGCCAGTTCTGAGACGTTGAGAGTGGGTCGTAGTTAATTCCTTTGCAACCTGTTAACTCTCCAATAAACTTCTATGTTCACATTCTTCTGATTATCTGCTGAATGGCTTTTACAGAGGCTGATCCCTACTTCACTGTGAAATTACATGACAAAACTGGAGTTGAAAAGGATGAGATTATTCTGAAGTGTGAAGTGAGCAAAGATGTGCCGGTGAAATGGTTCAAAGATGGCGAAGAGATTGTACCTTCACCCAAACACTCCATCAAGTCAGACGGCCTGCGCCGCATCTTAAAAATCAAAAAGGCAGAACTTAACGATAAAGGCGAATACACGTGTGACTGTGGCACAGACAAGACTAAAGCAAATGTTAACATCGAGGGTGAGTTGCTCAAAACTTTTAAGTGTACCTTATCTGAATCTTCAGTTTGCCTGTTCGGTCAGTCTAACAAAACTTGGTATCGTTTCAGCTCGACTGATAAAAGTGGAAAAACCTCTGTATGGGGTAGAATTGTTTGTCGGTGAAACAGCTCGCTTTGAAATTGAACTTTCTGAGCCAGATGTCCATGGCCAGTGGATGCTAAAAGGAGAGCCTTTAACTGCATCCCCCGTAAGTCAAGACAATCTGATCACACACAGGAGGGGGCTTGCTTGGTTGTTTAGTCTGAAAAAAGATAACACTTCTGGTATAAATCCTCTTGATGACTTGTAGTATCAACCAGTTACGAAAATGATGTTTTTCTATTTCTTTCCCTCTAACCCTCACCCCAAACAGGACTGTGAAATCGTTGAAGATGGGAAGAAGCACACTCTGGTCCTCTACAACTGCCAGCTGGATATGACAGGAGAGGTGTCCTTCCAGGCTGCCAATGCTAAATCTGCAGCCAACCTGAAAGTGAAAGGTACGCCCTGCCTGTCAAGCCTTTTTTTGCATGTTGTTTGCAAGACTTCCTCTGAGATCTGGAATTGACCAGGGGTCATAATGGAGTCATCTTCTGGCTTCATCCACACCACCCTTCTCTTACAGAACTGCCGTTGATCTTCATCACACCTCTCAGTGACGTTAAAGTCTTTGAGAAAGACGAGGCGAAGTTTGAGTGTGAAGTATCCAGGGAGCCCAAAACCTTCCGCTGGCTGAAAGGAACCCAGGAAATCACAGGTGACGACAGATTTGAGCTTATAAAGGACGGCACGAAGCATTCAATGGTGATCAAATCAGCTGGTTTTGAAGATGAAGCAAAATACATATTTGAAGCTGAAGACAAGCACACCAGTGGCAAACTGATCATTGAGGGTAAACATTTTTATCTATAAGTTAGACCACCTTCAATTTTTTTCTGCTTTTATTTTTATATTTCCTCTTTAAAAGGCTGGAATTAATGAGCTGGGTTTTTTTTTTTTTTTTCTTCATAGGAATCCGGCTCAAATTCCTCACTCCACTCAAGGACGTGACAGCCAAAGAGAGAGAAAGCGCTGTGTTTACTGTGGAACTGTCCCACGATAACATCCCAGTGAAGTGGTTCAAGAACGACCAGCGCCTGCACACCACCAAGCTGGTCTCAATGCACGATGAGGGGAAAACTCATTCGATCACATTCAAAAACCTCTCTCTCGATGATACCTCTCAGATTAAAGTAGAAGCTATGGGAATAAGTTCAGAAGCTAAACTCACTGTGCTTGGTAGGTGCTGTCTTCAGTTTAATTTTATTGCACTAAACTCAGCAGAAATATGTGGAGTACCTGTTACTTAAAACTGTCTTCTGAGTGGTATATTGCAAGAAAGGAACCCCTGTCCTTGAGAAACAATCATATATGTTATCAGGATTATTTCTAAAATATTTCTCCTAAAAATATAAGGATTTAAAGTAATAAAGACTCAGGCTTACAAAACAGCCAGTTAAAATCAAAATTAAAACTCTCAATTAATTATTGAGTCCCATCATATTTAAAAGAGAAATACGTATTTTCCTAGCTCCTTGCTATATCAAATTTATTTCATAAAAATGTTTTTGCAAATTTCTAATGAGGGAAAACACAGAGCTTAACATTAGTTAACCTCATTTTTTAGCCCCTTAACTACCAAGCAGATATGAAGCCTAACATATATAGAAATTACTGAAGGCAAACTATGAATTGGCATTACGAAAAACTAATAATATGAATATGAAAGCATATAGATAAACTAGACATAATAATAGATTTGCTAAGAATTTAAAAATTTAGCCAAATAATAAAGGAACACATAATTAGATTGGACAGTAAATACCACAGTGTCATTCAAACTACTGTTAATAAAATACAGATAAATTAGATCCTGATAAATCTCCCATATGTGTTCCCTTTCTAACCTTCAGAGAATTTTGACCATAATAAATAAATATAATTTGGTATAATTTTAACTTATACACAGAACTCTGAGCTGCCTCTTAAACTTTGCGAGAGATTGTCATTTCTCTTAGTGCTTAATGAAAAGTCTTCTATTTTACTTGCAGAGGGAGACCCATACTTTACAGGAAAGCTTCAAGATTATACTGCCATAGAGAAAGATGAAGTGATTCTACAGTGTGAAATTAGCAAAGCTGATGCCCCAGTAAAATGGTTTAAGGACGGGAAGGAAATAAAGCCGTCTAAAAATGCCATTATTAAGGCAGATGGCAAGAAGCGCATGCTGATCCTGAAGAAAGCCTTGAAATCAGATATCGGACAGTACACCTGTGACTGTGGGACAGACCAGACCTCAGGAAAGCTTGACATTGAGGGTAAGGAAATTTCCATGAGTTTCACTCTCTAAGCTGTCCGGATTATTTCTGCTAGAGGCTCCTGACATGTGCTGACCTTCACTTGTCTAGATCGGGAAATAAAACTGCTGCGCCCCCTGTACAGTGTGGAGGTGATGGAGACTGAGACAGCCCGCTTTGAAACTGAAATCTCTGAAGATGATATCCATGCCAACTGGAAACTCAAGGGAGAGGCACTACTCCAAACACCTGTAAGGCTATTTCTGAACTTGTCAACGCCTAGAGAAGCTGTGTGAAACAGAAAAGGACAGGAAAAACGTCAGAGTGCACACAGGGCATTTAAAACATGACATTGTGTTCTCTGTCGGACTTCAAGCCACAGAGAGACATTAGGGCCTATGAGTGGGCTCAGGCAGGCACACTTGCATTATTTTTGTTCCAGCATCGTCGGTATAAGGTTGTAGATACTCGGTGGTGCTGCCAGCTGGTTCAGAATTATAGAGCTAAAATAAACAGGGCTTTTGTGATGTGCCTGTACACTTTATTTCACACAAAAAAGCTCAGAGTTATTAAAAGTCTCTTCACCCATTATTAGTAGCATTCTGTTAATTAAGATATCATATCCTCAGGAAAAAAATCCAAGGAAAATTATTTCCTATGAAACCTCTTTCTCTTTTGGTACAGGATTGTGAGATCAAGGAAGAAGGCAAAATTCACTTCCTTATTTTGCACAATTGCCGCCTGGACCAGACCGGCGGGGTGGATTTCCAAGCTGCCAATGTTAAATCCAGTGCACACCTCCGAGTAAAACGTAAGTATGATGTGTTTCTGCTGAAAATCCAGTGTGCGCTATTGCAGAAAATGAGGGTGAAATTAATTGGAATTATTTGATTAATTGGAAAAATTATTAAAGTACAGAAACAGGCTTTCCTGTATTTACTTACTTCTTTGATATCCTAATACACACCTGTCATCGAACTTGCCATTTGAACAAAAAAAAATTAAGCAAGTCAGATTTACCTATTTTGTAACCCTCTCATTCAAAGTAGACATACCTACAATAAGACTAACTCAGAAATTTAACCCTTGGAGACCACATTGTTCAAGTGCCTGTACCGCCGTAGCGCTATAAAGAAAAACTTGGCTGTGCAGGCATTTCAGACTCAAGAAGGAGAGGACGGCACTTGGCTAACATTTTTGGAAAGTGCAAGGCGTTTGATGGACATGGACAGGCTATGTGATTGAGAGGCCCTTGTCCTCCCCCAATCGGAGTCTTAGTTATTTTGGAAGCCACATACCTTCTGTAGCCAGAGGAACTTGACGCCTGGCAGAGAGACAGATGCAGCACAGATTTCTCGCTGACCTTGTACAACAGCACGAACGGGCCCCTACAAATATCCACCCTCCGGCCACCAGCTCTCCCCTTCTCAGCACCACAGGGCCACGTTCACATGGGAGCTAAAGGAGCGGCCAGTCCTGTGGCTCTTTCCTTCTTGCAGAAAGAAACCACAAAGATGAATAACTGAGTCTGTATTTATTTCCTTGGAATTACAAAATGAGTAATCCAAAGCTGCTTCCTTCTTCTCGCAAAGCACGAGTAATTGGTCTTCTGAGGCCTCTGAAGGATGTCACCGTGACTGCAGGGGAAACAGCCACCTTTGACTGCGAGCTCTCTTATGAGGATATCCCAGTGGAATGGTATCTCAAAGGGAAGAAACTAGAGCCCAGTGACAAGGTAAAAGGCAGAAGTGTGCTTGCCTGGTCTTGCTCTTACTTTTTCAATCTGGTTTTCCATCTTCACTTGCATGTTCCTTGTTCTTTGCTCCTCCTCATGTCCCTTCCCTTCCCTTTTCCTTTCTCTTTCCTGTTCTAGCCTGACTTCTGCTGAAATCAAAGCAGATTCTTCTCGTTTTTGTTGGGTTTAACCTGATGATGTTTTCATTGCAATGGAAATTAAAATTAAAGTACAATCAGTTTTTCATTTGTTTGAAGAAAAGGCAAACACTCCTCAGTTATTAATGAAAGGAAGGGAAAAAAAGATCAAAAAGACTTTCTAACTGGATGTGCTGTAACAACAGTGTACATTAAGGTTTACGACAAATTCTGCTTCGGCTCTCCGGTGGTTTGCATGGAAGGGGATTAAGAGAGGAGGATTGAAATTCCATTTTGGGCAGTTGATCGAGTGGTTGAGATAACTTCTGAGCAGATTTGCTCTTTAAGCATTTCTCCAAAGCTATTTTTAACACTCAAGTGCTTCGAGCTATGCAAATTCTGGAATGCAAGCAGACTATTTAAAGTGCAATTGATGGTACCGAAAAGGAGGAAGGGCTCTTTGGCCATCCGCATCTATGAACAAGTATACTTTAAGAAATTTTAGGATATAACCAGCTCCCATTGTTAACTTCTTTAGGCCTAAGATTTTATCCTCAAAACAAAATGTGTATCTAAATTATCTTGATAATTTACCATTAATTTTGAATTCTTGAAATAAAATATATGGAAAATGTCCAAGAAAATCAAGCACAGGACAGTTCATTGTTCTATGCCAATTTTTTTCAACATTTTAGGAATAATATAGAATGTGCCATCAAAGCTTCAATACAGATCAAACTTTTAAGACTTATAGGAACATAATTAACAAGGAATCCAATTTAACAAAGAGCATAACTATCAAAAAATATGTCAAGAGACAATTCTTCTCTTTTCAGTTAATCATCTATTTCTATGTGAGTGCATGAGGGCATAAATGGCATATCTGTGGTGTTTATAAAAGACATCAGCTTTTCATAAATAAGTTTCATACTTTTAGCTGTTGATATAATGTATAATTAAATATATCCCATGGTCATATTTTTATATACTATAATGTTAATATTTTAAAACAAGTAAGAACATAACCTATTTGTGTGCACGCACATGGTTTCATCATACTTTTAAGGCTCACTTATGCAGCTGTGCCATTCTTTAGGGTCAGTTCTAAAGCCCACCACCTGAGTTCCGGTGTTTGCTGGGTTAAATCTTAGATTTAGACTCAAGGCAAGTTTTTACAGTGTCTCTGACACATTTTCTCCTCTGTAAGAAGGGAACAAGTCTGTTCCTAGTGAGTTACATTAATAACGAGTTAATGTATGTAAAGCATTTAGAATAATGAGTACATATAGCATGTATTCAAAATTTTTAGTCATTGCTGTTATCCTCATCACAATGAAAGAGTCCGAATTTTTTCAAAGTAAAAAAAAAAGAGTCACGAAGTAGGTTAATTATTAGAAGTAAATGCTTTTGAATAACTGTTCTAAAATGAGCAAAAAGCTCATATCCTGCCTAAGTGATTAGAGAATAATTCAGTAACAGTCTTGTGGGAAGTAAAGTCTGACTACTACACAGCCAGTAATCACCAATTTGTTCCCTTTTTTACTGATGATAGGAAAAGCAACTAAATGTTCAGATTTCAGCATGGAAATTAAGTAATATAGAATGAAGTATTCCTTACAGTGAGGTATCCTAAATATTAAATTGGGTGATGGAGGCATCTCTACCTTCCAGTTTGCTTTCTTAAAATAATACATTTGTCCTATTAAATGTGGTTTAATTGCTTTCATATCTAAAGGCAAAGATTTGGTTGACTTTTCAAGATCTTTTCTACATCTGTAAATTCATAATTTGAAAATAACAACACTGCTTAAGAACAAATGATATTATTCTTTTGCTACTAAGTATTTTTTGGTCAAAGTAAGAGCTTTTTATTAAAGGATCAGTCTCATTAGCTTTAATGTAAAAACCATGCTATTTTAATTTACAATGTAGGCTCATAAAAATCTTATTCACATTTCTTTTACTCAACAATATGTATATCTCTTATTGTCACTAAACATTTTTCTTGGGTTTGAAAGGATCATCTTACTATAATTCTATAGGGCCTCTGTGTCTCTTTTAGCCCAGGAATTTTAATCCTTCGCTTAGCCACCCAAAATACTTCAGCCTTTCATGAACTTGCTCTAATATTACTTAAATGTGTCTTTCTAAAAGAGACATTTAACTATTAAGTTTATTAAACATAAAGTATTAAGTAATAGAGTCACTTTATTATATTTTCCAAGTTTTGTTTAAAAAGTCTTTCAGTAGCAACATACTTGTTCCTGTCAATTTACTTCAGGCCTTTCATCTAAACTCTACAAAATGATTAGCCTCTGAAAACTACACCAAACAAACAAAAACAGCTGACTGGAATAAGAAAATTCAAAGAAAAACATTTCAAAATGAGTTGTGGGTTTTTTGTTTGTTTGTTTGTTTGTTTGTTTGGGGGTGTTTTGGCCATCACTCCAAGAAAGGACTGTTAAATCTTTAAATGGCCTTTGATAACTTTATATTTAAACTTGAATAACTCAGTCACAGTCATAATGTCTACTGTATTATTTTTTACTATAGCCATATGCTTCCATTGCAAATTAACAATATTTTAAAAGGATAAAATCTAAAATTATCCTTATATAATCCAACACCAAATCTTCAGCACTCATTTTATTGGTTTATTTTCATAAGGTACCAGTTAGTTTTTCCTTTTTAAAACACATAATCGAGGTGCATTGTATAGAGCGATTAACTGAGAACCACTGTGTTCTGAGCCAACTTCTTGGTAACAGAATCTTCTAGAGTAGCTGCAGAAGAATTTAGATAAAACAGTGTGTTAATAAATAAGATATATCTGTGGGTAGATTGAAACTTGAGATACTTGTATAAATAGTCCTAAATCACACAGTCCAAAATTTATTTCCAAAATTTATATTGAAATATCATTACAAAAACATTTTTTCCTATCCAAGCACCATGTCCTTGAATAAATAGCTATGCTCCTAAAACACAGCCTAATTACTGCCTCCTATCTGTTTATTTTCCCTTATTATACTTTAGGCCTTTCTCTATTATTAAAGTAGTTATACTAATAACCATGCCCAGCTCTTAAGGAAAAACCTTTACATGAAACTTTATTCATGTCTCTTTCCTTTACAACAGCATAATAACTAGTTCCATTGGCAAAAACTTTTCAATTATTCTTAACTCTAAGTGATCTCTTAAGCGATGCAGAAATCAATCTGAATGACAGGACATACCACCTTGTGGAATTTTAGATGCAGAACGAGAAGAGCTCCAATTGTCTTACCATTACTACTAGGAGGGCCCTGTCCCATAGGCTTATTCTTAACTGTGCAAGCCACGTGTATGGAGCCTAGTGAGTGTCCATTTCAAGGTAGTGTATTCTTTCTGACAATTTACTTTCCAAATCCAATTTGAAGGGGCAGTCTGTAGGAAAATAAAACATTCAAATGATAAACTTACAACTAGAATTTATTATTTAAATATTAATATTAATGACAGCCTTTGTCTTGCTATTCTTTCTCCTGTCACAGTGGTCTCCTGATTTAACTATTTCTAAAGTTATTTCATCTCTTTGTTCACTGCTACGTGAACAACTGCAGCCCTATTACTGAATTTTCCCAATCCTGAGATGCAAATACTTGGAAGGGAAGAACAGTCAACATCTTTATTTGTATTTTTAAACAAAATTAGGAAATTGTATAACTTATTTTAATCATAGGTTTAATTGTTTTGCAAAATAATTTTAATTGCTAAAATAAATGGGAAAAAAAGTTTGATCTTGTTGCACGGCAAACACCTTGCATTTACAACATAAGGTTCACTTTCCCTTTACCATATGCAATCAGTTTGTTTCCTTCTTTTCATGATTTAGTTTTCCCATCTTCTTCCTTTATATATATAGACCCAATGGAACAATAGAAGCAAATATGATACACATATGATACACACACATGCACAGAAGTATAAACAGAAATTTGCCTGGCCATTTCAACATAAATAATCACCAATTAATGATTAAGAGTACTTATAAAAGCCTAAAATTGCCTTGAAGATTCCGAACTATTAATTTAAATCATTTTCAAATACATACATGCTATATATATGATTATAAAACAACTTGGAAAGCACTATTTCAAACTTTTTGCCTAAATCAATTAAATGCACCTTTATATATTGGATTGCATTTCAAACATTATTAAACTGCATTTTTTTTCTTCAAAAAACTAGGTGGTCACACGTTCAGAAGGAAAAGTTCATACACTTACACTGAGGGATGTAAAGTTAGAAGATGCTGGAGAAGTCCAACTAACAGCAAAAGATTTCAAAACTCAAGCCAACCTCTTTGTGAAAGGTAATTACAAGGCTTATTTTCTAAAACATATAATGTAAAGGTCCATAAATAATGCCAACTCTCAATTATCTTTAATTTTTATATGTTGAGTAGCATAGATCATTAAAATTCACTAAATATTCAAGAGTCTATTTTTACTTTTTGGACTAACACAATAATCCGCAGACTATTTTTTTAAAGCCAAAATTGACTAACATAGGTGTGACTTCCTCTTCTTGTCCCCACTGTTCTTATTGCATTCAATAAACAGCTGGAGGAAGAATTATTATCGAACTAGGTAGTGTCACTTTATTAACAAATAGTTGGCTATTATTTCCTTGATGTTTTATCTTTTTTAAAAATGCTTTTCCTCTGTATGTACAAATAATGATGAAACATCATTATTAGAGGAATGCATTCATGTGGAACCAAATCTTACAAACCAACCTTAAAAATAGCAAAAGCTCTGGAGATACAAGAGAAGGTTGAGGAGGTCCTGGAACTCTTTCAGAAGGAAAGGAGAAATGCCTTGGCTAATTGGTATGATTCTTTCAGAACCCCCAGTTGAATTCACTAAGCCTCTTGAGGACCAGACGGTCGAAGAGGAAGCCACTGCAGTGCTGGAATGTGAAGTATCCAGAGAAAACGCTAAGGTGAAATGGTTCAAAAATGGCACAGAAATTCTCAAAAACAAGAAGTATGAAATTGTTGCTGATGGCAGGGTCAGAAAACTTATTATACACGGCTGTACCCCAGAGGATATTAAAACATACACCTGCGATGCAAAAGATTTTAAGACTTCCTGTAACCTGAATGTCGTGCGTAAGTATTCTTCTTACACAGGACTTTTCATTTGCAACTCTTTGATAACAACAACAACAAAAAAAAGCAAGACGCACAACATTTTGCATGCCTTTCTTGGTCTAACTGCATTTCTTGGCAACTTATAATATTGATACAGACATAATCTGATCTGTATGTGTTTAAAAAACAAGTCCTTCTGCTACATCTGGTCTGAAAAGGACAGACTGATCACTTTTCACTATGCTTCTCACTGAGCAGTGAGCAGATGTGCTCTTGGTCTACAGGGGGTAAGCCTATGTGGGAATATCCTCATACAGATGAGAACAAGTTGAAACAAAAAGACAAGAAGGGAGCTATGATTTTTAAAAGAATGAAAATGAAAGCAATTTCTACTTGGAAGGAAAATGAGTCCTCGGGTGTGGGAAACAACTAGAAAATGAGCATGAAATTTCAGTTTGAATAAGAGCATGCTAGAGGTGTGCTGTAATATGATAAAAGCCCATTCACATAATGCTTTGTCAGAGAATAAGAATGGTTAAGAAGATGGAGAGAAGCCTGAAATCTTTGAGTGCTGGGAATGAAGAGACCTCCAATGGTTTTTAGCATTACTTCTTCCTCTGGTGAAAAATATAACATCTTTTTACAAAACACCACATGCTGGCTAATTTTTTTCATTTGCTCATTTGTCCAGTGATAACATTTCTCAGTGTGCATTTTCGTGCACTACTTGCTGTTTGGTTTAGTTGCTTCCCCTCTGTCAACAGCTATGAAATAGTGGCTTTGCTTGTGCTTCCATGTATCTTGTACTGTTTTATTCTTTCTACTTTGTGGTTGCTCTACTTTGGCCTGTGACAAGGTAGCTTCTTGGGTCTCCATTGTGCCATCCATTTTGTCTCCACTCCAAGAAGGCTCAGCTACAATAAGCCTACAATATCTTTAAGCCTATTAGCCAGTATTTATGTCCCAGGATCTCACTGATCAAGAAAGTATTCACACAGAGCCTTGAAAGAAAGAAGGGTAAGGGGTCAGCTCTCCAATCCTGTAAATCTGCTCATTTAATTCTAGAGATAAATGAAACAAGAGATATTAAAATAAAAAAATCACCTCCTGATACAAAATACATTGCTTCATCACACTAATAGATTTTATGGCTGACATATATGTGACATGTTAGAAGCTGATTTTTTTTAAAGCTGAATGTATGTGATTTCAATTGCAAATTTATGTCTTTTTGCCATAGACAAGGCTTGTCACAGTGCTTCAAACTGCATTATTATTGCATTCTGCTAATTTCTCAAAGATCATGCTTGCTGCGCTTAAATAAGAAAATGTTTCTTGTTGCTGTTTTTTCCTTTGACAATATCAACTTTCAACTCTGGAGAATATCGGTGGGATTTTTCTTCCAACTATCATTCAGAAGAACTGAGCTGGTGATAGATGATGGATAGTTGGATAGATAGGTAGATAGATAGATAGATAGATAGATAGATAGATAGATAGATAGATAGATAGACAGACATAATTAGTTGGACCTGTAATATGCCATTATTTTATGAAAACTACAGAGATATATAAAAAGCAAAGCATCCTACCTGATTGGCAGTTCCAAGTGATTTCAAAATCAGTTGTAGCTTATTAAAATGGAAAGACCTGCAAATGACTCACTTTGTCTTAATATGTACCACAGTAATGCCGGAATAAATTTTTAGAAAACGTTTTGAATTCTGATTACCTTCTCTTACAGCTCCTCATGTGGAATTCTTAAGACCACTCACTGATCTTCAAGTTAAAGAAAAGGAACTGGCTCGGTTTGAGTGTGAGATTTCCCGAGAAAATGAGAAGGTCTGTGATCATGTGGTTGCTACCTTGTATTGTCAGATAACTTTATGTTTGCTTTTGTTTTAGGAAAAAAGGGGGAACAAAGGTTAATCTCACCTACCTATCTCTGATAATCATTCTACTTTTAGCTTGAAGATTACTACTTTAGTATAAAATACATACTTGATTTAAACTGTTCTCTTTTTAGAATTATTTATTTACTGTTATTTACTTGAAAAATACTGGGCTCACAATCAGGAGATTTAGACATTATTAATATAAACCATATGAAATTGCTGTTTTCTTTAGGTTAAAAAAATCAAATATCAGCAATCTTATATCTTGACAGAGTTCTCTTCTTTGCCACTAGCTATCATTTGAGTCTCAGTTTACATATCCAGAAGACAGAGGAATTGCTCTACGCTTGGCCTAAAGCCTGCCTGGCTCTACACTTATGCAATCCCATTGCACTGAGTAACTGATAACAGTATCACAGCAGCTCACTCAACAATAATTGCAGAAGTTTGCTCCTGCTTTTCTGAAAAAAAATTATTTTACAATTACAGTTGACCTACTTTGGGGAGTCGAGTTGTACTTCCATTTGCCACTTTGATTATTCATACTATAAAGCTTTGTTGTTGCTTTTAGAAAAACTCAGGATCCTATTTCCTCTTAAGGACACATATCTGAACGAACAACGAAAAAACCTGATAAAGGCTTTAATTTACCTTAAATATAGGTTAAGTGGTTCAAAGATGGTGCTGAAATCAAAAAGGGCAAAAAATATGACATCATATCCAAGGGAGCAGTGCGCATACTTGTCATCAACAAATGCCTGCTGGCCGATGAAGCAGAATACTCCTGTGAAGTGAGGACGGCGCGAACTGCTGGCATGCTGACGGTACTGGGTAAGAGCAGTCTTTCTTTGCAGAGGTTTTTTGTTTGTTTGTTTCTTTGTTTCTTTCTTTGCAGAAGTTTATGTGTTGGAGAAAAAAATAAGAATTTCCATTTTAACTCAATGGGGTTTTTTTCTTTTTTTAAATTTTATTCTTCTTGCAGAAGAAGAAGCTGTCTTTACAAAAAATCTCACCAACATTGAAGTTAGTGAAACAGACACTATAAAACTGGTTTGTGAAGTCTCCAAGCCTGGAGCAGAAGTGATTTGGTACAAAGGGGATGAAGAGATCATTGAAACAGGAAGATATGAAATACTTACTGATGGACGAAAGAGAATCCTGGTCATTCAGAACGCCCAACTGGAGGATGCTGGCAGCTACAACTGTCGACTTCCAAGTTCTCGAACTGATGGCAAAGTCAAAGTACATGGTATGAAAATTACTATGAATAATATTGTATTTTAAGAAATTCATGTTTGTTGTATTCAGGATCCAAATGCTTAAGTTTTCACTATCTTGCAACTTTTTCCTTCCAGAACTTGCTGCTGAATTTATCTCAAAGCCTCAAAACCTTGAAATACTCGAAGGAGAAAAGGCTGAATTTGTCTGCACAATATCAAAGGAAAGCTTCGAAGTCCAGTGGAAGAAGGATAATGAGACACTTGAGCCCGGAGATAAATATGACATTATTGCTGATGGCAAGAAGCGGATCCTAGTTGTGAAAGATGCCACTTTACAAGATATGGGCACTTACGTGGTCATGGTTGGGGCTGCCAGAGCTGCAGCGCACTTGACAGTGATTGGTAAGTTTGGTTTTGCTTCTACGGTTAACTCACATTTGTATTTTTGGTCCTCCTTCATACTATAAAGTCTTCTTGGTTGCTTTCAGAAAAACTCAAGATCATAGTTCCTCTTAAGGACACTCGTGTGAAAGAGCAACAAGAAGTCGTCTTCAACTGTGAAGTCAATACTGAAGGCGCAAAAGCCAAGTGGTTCAGGAATGAAGAAGCCATATTCGATAGTTCGAAATACATCATTCTCCAGAAAGACCTGGTCTACACCCTCCGAATTAGAGATGCACGATTAGATGACCAAGCCAACTTTAACGTGTCCCTGACCAATCACAGAGGTGAAAATGTTAAGAGTGCAGCCAATCTCATAGTGGAAGGTAAGTCACTTACATGGCATTAGAGATTTCTAAAATCAGTTTCTGTTATGAACACAGTTAAAATCAACACTATTCTTCCTTACAACAGAGGAAGACCTCAGGATTGTTGAGCCTCTTAAAGATATTGAAACAATGGAAAAGAAATCTGTCACATTCTGGTGCAAGGTGAATCGTCTCAATGTAACACTGAAGTGGACCAAAAACGGAGAAGAAGTGGCTTTTGACAACCGCGTCCTATATAGAGTTGATAAATATAAGCACTCTCTAATCATTAAAGACTGTGGCTTCCCCGATGAGGGTGAATACATTGTCACCGCTGGACAAGATAAGTCTGTGGCTGAGCTTCTCATCATAGAAGCTCCTACGGAGTTCGTGGAGCACTTGGAAGACCAGACAGTCACTGAGTTCGATGATGCTGTCTTCTCCTGCCAGCTGTCCAGAGAGAAAGCAAACGTGAAATGGTACCGAAATGGGAGAGAAATCAAAGAAGGCAAAAAGTAAGCAAAAGCTGCTTCAGCTCTATCTCTGTAGCTATACATACACTTTTAACAATTTAGTGGTAATTGTGCAAGCTAACCAATAATTCCACCCCTTCTTTTAGATACAAATTTGAAAAAGATGGAAGTATACACAGACTCATTATAAAAGACTGCAGGCTGGAGGATGAATGTGAATATGCTTGTGGAGTAGAAGACAGGAGGTCACGAGCAAGGCTTTTTGTGGAAGGCACGTATTAAGTGAAAGAACAGTTTGAATATTTGTATCAGATTTAAAAAGCTGTTAATCCAAGTACAAACATATTTGTATTCATCTCACCTTTTCTTTTCAGAAATCCCTGTTGAGATCATCAGGCCTCCCCAGGATATTCTCGAAGCCCCTGGTGCTGATGTTATCTTTTTAGCCGAGCTCAACAAAGATAAGGTGGAAGTTCAGTGGCTGAGAAATAACATGATTGTTGTCCAGGGTGACAAACACCAGATGATGAGTGAAGGCAAGATACACAGGCTGCAGATTTGTGATATTAGGCCTCGTGACCAGGGTGAATACAGATTTATTGCCAAAGACAAAGAAGCCAGAGCTAAGCTTGAGCTGGCAGGTAAGTCCCTTTCTTTCATTTTCAAATACCCTCACACGACCACAGATACTGCGTAAGTTTCAGATGTCACGGTTGATTAATGAGATAATGCCTGTGAAAGCCCTTTGTTTCTGGTGAGCCTCATCCACGAGCCAACTATTCTAATTTCTCTTACAACCAAGTGTCCTGAGTAAAAGGAAATGACAGCACTCCTCTTCAAATGCCGGAACCTTGAGTAGTTCCTGGCACATTGCGGCTGTTCATTAATTCCTGGTATTAACCTAGCACCCCCAGTCTTCCCAGCAAACCCAGATCTGGCAATAGCTCCATTCTCTTCTGCTTTCCAAACCCCTGCAGGACCTCTTAGGTCTGTTCTCATCCTGACCTAAGTTTTAAGACACCCTCATTGATCATCATTATGAAAAAACGGATCATTATGTACATTAGTGTACATAAGAAAAAGTTTGTTTATTTTGAACTAAGTGTGAGGTGACCACTTTATCTTTTAAAAAATGGAAAACATATTTTGCCCTATATTTAGTCCTCTGTTGTTATTTTTGGCAAAGAAGGGAGATTTGTGGTTTTATAGTATCCTTGATTCTCTATTCTGCAGTCTAGTAATTTGCCATATGAGAACCGAACTCAGTTAGTGTGCTCTGCTGTAAAGCTCCTATGATAGACATCTAAGGTCATGTACTCAGTATTTGCTAACAAATGCATGGTAAAGCAGCCATGGTTTCGTCGGACTACAATAAATAACTCAAACACATTCACATGCTATTTTTCTCACTAGCTGCACCCAAAATCAAGACAGCTGATCAAGACCTTGTGGTGGATGTCGGCCAGCCTCTGACGATGGTGGTACCCTATGATGCCTACCCCAAGGCAGAAGCTGAGTGGTTTAAAGAAAATGAACCTCTGTCATCAAAGACTGTTGATACAACAGCTGAACAAACTTCTTTCAGAATTTTAGAAGCCAAGACAGGAGACAAAGGAAGATACAAAATTGTACTTCAGAACAAACATGGAAAAGCAGAAGCATTCATCAATTTAAAAGTCATTGGTAAGCCTTTGAGTCAGTTGGACTTCATTGGCAAAGCACAACTAAAAGCATGGTAACACACTAAAAAAAAACTTATATGTGAATTTCAGATGTTCCTGGGCCAGTACGTAACCTAGAAGTAACAGAAACATTTGACGGTGAGGTGAGCCTCGCCTGGGAAGAACCATTAACTGATGGTGGAAGCAAAATCATAGGTTATGTTGTTGAAAGGCGTGACGTCAAGAGAAAGACCTGGGTTCTGGCCACTGACCGTGCAGACAGTTGCGAGTTTACTGTCACTGGACTACAAAAAGGGGGAGTTGAGTATCTATTCCGTGTGAGTGCCAGAAACAGAGTTGGCACAGGTGAACCAGTGGAAACTGACAATCCTGTAGAAGCAAGGAGCAAATATGGTAAGAATTTTTTAAGAATTTTTAAATAAATTACAAACTAGCTCATCTTTGCTTATCCCCGATATAACCCAAAGCCCATGTTTTCTTCTGTGGTGAAACCCAGATGTTCCAGGCCCTCCTTTGAATGTAACCATCACTGATGTGAATAGATTTGGTGTCTCACTGACATGGGAACCACCAGAGTATGATGGAGGTGCTGAGATTACAAACTACGTCATTGAACTAAGGGACAAGACTTCCATCAGATGGGACACTGCCATGACAGTGAGAGCTGAAGACCTATCAGCAACTGTCACTGATGTGGTGGAAGGGCAGGAGTACAGTTTCCGGGTCAGAGCCCAGAACCGAATTGGAGTTGGAAAACCAAGTGCAGCCACACCCTTTGTGAAAGTTGCTAATCCAATTGGTAAGCCCATCAAAAAAAAGGAAGTAACTCTTTCAAGAAATCCAAAAGTTAAGCCTACAATGAAATTAAATTGAATTGAAGTTAATGAAAAGGTAGAATATCAGAAAATATTTGAAAATCACAAAAACGTAGACAGTGCCTACTACTTTAATTTAATGGATTCAGTAAGCCTGATATTTTAATGAGGATTATAGAAATTATATCATTATCTTCATAAAGTAGCACTGAATTAAATGGCACACTCCAATTCTTCCACTCCAGAGAGACCAAGTCCTCCTGTGAACCTAAATTCCTCTGATCAGACTCAGTCGTCAGTTCAGCTCACATGGGAACCTCCTCTGGAAGATGGAGGAAGCCCAATCTTGGGTTATATCATAGAACGACGTGAAGAAGGAAAAGATAACTGGGTTCGTTGCAATATGAAACCTGTCCCTGAACTGACCTACAAGGTAGGGCATTTGCATCTAAAAACAATATTCAGTGTGTGACCATGAACTTAAATGTACGTGTTTTTTACAAATATTGATTCATAATTTTAGGTTACTGGATTACAAAAAGGAAATAAATATTTATATCGAGTATCTGCAGAAAATGAAGCTGGCGTCTCTGATCCATCTGAGATTCTTGGCCCTCTAACTGCTGATGATGCTTTTGGTAAATGGGTATTTTGTTTTTAGACCTGTAAACAGCACGTGGCTATTTTGGGGTACTAGGGACTTACAGATAGTACTGGGAACTCATTAATTTTTCTTCTTGGTAGTTGAGCCAACAATGGACTTAAGTACATTTAAAGATGGTCTGGAAATTATTGTCCCGAATCCTATCAAGATCCTGGTTCCAAGTACAGGCTACCCAAGACCAACTGCAACCTGGTCTGTAGGAGATAAAGCGCTAGAAGAAGGGGATCGTGTGAAAATGAAAACCTTATCTGCCTATGCTGAACTTGTCATTTCTCCAAGTGAACGTCCAGACAAGGGTGTTTATACACTAAAACTGGAAAATCCAGTGAAGGCAATTTCTGGGGAAATTGATGTCAATGTAATTGGTAAGGAACTAAACTTTCATTATCTAAAGTGGTTTGATGGTATTAACAAACATTGATTCAAGCTATTAATAATAACAACTTTTAATTGCTTTCATTCAGCTCGTCCAAGTGCACCCAAAGAACTGAAATTTGGTGACATAACCAAGGACTCAGTCCATTTGACTTGGGAACCACCAGATGATGATGGAGGAAGTCCATTAACTGGATATCTTGTTGAAAAGCGAGAAGTCAGCCGGAAGACATGGACTAAAGTGAGTTTTCAGTAGCGATGCACCAACTCCTGACTCTAGAGAGTGAGGAAATCCCAGAATTCTAGGGGGCCATGCAAAATTTATATGTTTTTACTTTTACCTTGCTTGAAAATGCTTTTTCAAGTGCCTTGATGCTAACGCTTCCTGAGGTAGTTCAACCAAGATTTAATTGCCTCATTTTGTGAGTCCTGCCAAATTTTCAACTAGGTTTATTTAAAAAACATACACACACTGTAACTATTTACTTGGTACCTGATAAGTGCCCTATATGCCCCTATTAAGCTATAAGTCATTCTAAGGACATTAAGTGCTTGGTCCCTGGTGTTCATACCTTCTTCTCAGTCTACTAGATTACCTTCGTTGGTCCAATCTGCCAATTTTTTCTCCTCCGTTTATACTCATTACTATTTTTACCTTAATTTAAAATCATATTTCTAATAACCAAGCTGGTAGAAAAAATCAGCACCTTATATGCCACCTTCTCAGTGTGTACAGACTATGAAACAGATTCACTGCATATTAAGAGTCAAAAATTTAGTGTTGTACTTTGTAATTCTTCCCTAATATGAAATGAACAATCCTTAGCATTCAAAACAACTTCCATTTATATCCCTGCTCATGATAAAAAATCTTTTAACTTGGGCACAGGGTTTTGGGGACACAACTAATTAACGGTATTTCTTTGTCCCAGGTTATGGATTTTGTGACCGACTTAGAATTCACAGTTCCTGATCTTGTTCAAGGAAAAGAATATTTATTCAAAGTCTGTGCTCGTAACAAGTGTGGCCCCGGAGAACCTGCATACGTTGATGAACCTGTAAATATGTCAGCTCCTGCAAGTGAGTACTTTCTTGATTTCTCACCTCGCCTCTTGTTGCCCGTTTTTGCCTTTAGACCTAGAGTTGAAGTCATGGGGAAAAGGCACAGGTTGGCAATAGGAAGATTTCATGGATGGCCTATCTAAGCGTGACTCTCTCTTTAAAATGTTATAGCGGTACCTGACCCACCTGAGAATGTGAAATGGAGAGATCGAACAGCCAAGAGCATCTTCCTAACATGGGATCCACCTAAATACGATGGTGGTTCGCGGATCAAAGGCTATATAGTTGAAAAATGTCCCCGTGGTTCTGATCGATGGGTCGCCTGTGGAGAGCCAGTCGCAGAAACAAAGTATGTGTTTAATTATTTGGCACAAGAGCAAAAGTTTGCTCTTACTAAAGCGAGCTTCCTTTGGTAAAAATCTAAATGTTAAGTTTCTTTTTTGTTGACAATTCCCCCATTACGCCTGTGTAATTTTATAAAGTGCTGCTGCTGGCCACATCTCCGACTCAAGATTTCCATTAGCTGTAATATTGAAGCAATCCAGAATTAATTTAAATGGTACCATTATTTCAGGGGTATGAATTGTGGAGATATTGTGAATACTACTACACAGTAGGACAGATTATATGCACTATAGCAAAATGTCCTATCTTGTTTTCTGACAGAATGGAAGTAACAGGCCTTGAAGAAGGCCAATGGTATGCCTACCGTGTGAAGGCCTTGAACAGGATGGGTCCCAGCAAGCCAAGCAAACCCACGGATGAAATCCAGGCTGTGGACACGCAGGGTATTTATTTTTGCTTTTTATTGTTGTTGCTGTATCAATGAGCCCTCTGACTTTACTTCTGCTTGAACTTGCTAACATTGTAAATAATCTTTTTTCTAATTCAGAGGCCCCAGAAATTTTCCTCGACGTGAAGCTCCTTGCCGGTCTTACTGTAAAAGCCGGAACTAAGATTGAACTTCCTGCCACTGTAACTGGGAAACCTGAACCTAAAATCACTTGGACAAAGGCTGATATGCTTCTGAAGCCAGACAAAAGAATCACCATTGAAAATGTACCTAAGAAATCCACAGTGACTATCGTTGAGAGTAAGAGAAGCGATACCGGCACCTACATCATCGAGGCTGTGAACGTGTGTGGTCGGGCCACAGCTGTGGTAGAAGTGAACGTCCTAGGTGAGAGAGGCTCTCATTCTAAAAATAGGCCAACTTGCCCTGGCTGGTGTAGCTCAGTGGATTGAGCACGGGCCTGTGAAGCAAAGGGTCACCAGTTCGATTCCCAGTCAGGGCACATGCCTGGGTTGCAGGCCAGGTCCCCAGTGGGGGCCATGTGAGAGGCAACCACACATTGATGTTTCTCTTCCTCTCTTTCTCCTTCCCTTCTCCTCTCTCTAAAAATAAATAAATAAAATATTTTTTAAAAAATAAATAAATAAAAATAGGCCAACTCATTGCAGCTGCCTTTTAAAATAAAACATGTTTTAAATGTCTTGTTCACCATGTGTCATGTCATCCGCAGATAAACCTGGACCGCCAGCTGCTTTTGACATCACAGAAGTGACCAACGAGTCATGTCTTCTAACATGGAACCCCCCTCGAGATGATGGCGGATCTAAAGTCACAAACTATGTTGTGGAGAGAAGAGCAACAGACAGTGAAGTGTGGCACAAGCTCTCCTCGACTGTCAAGGATACAAACTTCAAGGCAACCAAATTAACACCCAATAAAGAATACCTCTTCAGAGTTGCTGCAGAGAACATGTACGGTGTTGGCGAGCCAGTTCAGGCCTCTCCGATCGTAGCCAAATTTCAGTTTGGTAAGTTTCTCTTTATTCAGTTGGGAAAAAAAAGAAAAAGAAAAGGATGCTTGTGTCTAACTTGGATTTAGGTGTCATATTTATATATAGGACATATAACACAAATCATGATCCTGTCTGTAGATCCACCAGGACCTCCAACTGGCCTAGAACCTTCTGATATCACTAAAGACGCAGTGACTCTCACATGGAGTGAGCCAGACGATGATGGTGGCAGCCCAATCACGGGCTACTGGGTTGAAAAATTAGATCCTGATACTGATAAATGGGTCAAATGCAATAAGATGCCAATAAAGGACACAACGTACAGGTAGGCCCCCAACCTCCACCAGGATGTTTAAAACTGTGACATCGTATGCAAATTTTCATTCTTTAGTATTCCTTTTGATATTGCTCTAAAACTTTAATTATTTTACTTATATTTCTTTGTAACACATAATTTCAAAAATGATATGAGTTCCAACCAGAGACACATTTCTTAATTTACTAAAAAATACTAACTTTCTGGAAGTTTCAAAGTATTTGGTCTTCCAACTTGTTATAATAATGATCATTATTACAGTATTAAAACTAGGTTGGTATAGTTAGCCAAATCTAAAGTGTATGACAGTTAAAAAACAATTTTAAATTTATATCGGGATATTTTCAGTTAAATTGCCATATAACTTTGTCACAAATTAAATAAATTGGTCTCTCTCATGTAAAATAAATGGAAGTTTCTGCTTCTCATCACGGTGTTCAACTGGCACTTTGTTCCTAATGCAGAGTGAAAGGTCTCACCAATAAGAAGAAATACAGATTCCGTGTGTTGGCTGAAAATCTTGCTGGACCTGGAAAACCAAGTAGATCGACTGAGCCAATCTTAATAAAGGATCCTATAGGTAATACTTTAGTTCATGTGATTCTTTTGAAGTTTATCTTATCTCCTTTTTGACAAACCCGAATAATTCCATTTCGTTGGCTTGCAGATCCTCCATGGCCTCCTGGAAAACCAACTGTGAAAGATGTAGGCAAAACATCATTAGTATTGAATTGGACAAAGCCAGAACACGATGGAGGGGCAAAGATTGAGTCTTATGTCATTGAAATGCTAAAGACTGGAACAGATGACTGGGTCCGAGTGGCCGAAGGAGTTCCCACCACTCAGCACTTGCTCCCGGGGCTCATGGAAGGGCAGGAATACTCATTCCGAGTTCGAGCTGTGAACAAGGCTGGGGAAAGTGAACCCAGCGAACCCAGCGACCCTGTGCTTTGTCGGGAGAAACTATGTGAGTCATAGTAACGTTTTGGTATATAAATTCTTCTAAAGCATATCTGAGAACTATAATATGAGAAAATATAAGAAACTCATTACTAGATTGTTTCATCCTTACTATATGATTTCCTCATGATTACTAGAGAATTTAGTGAAAACAATATTGGACAATAAAAATTAATTTTTTTCTTATTTTTCTGCAGATCCTCCATCACCACCTCGCTGGCTTGAAGTTATTAATATCACAAAAAATACAGCAGACCTAAAGTGGACAGTTCCTGAGAAAGATGGAGGATCCCCCATCACCAACTATATCGTGGAAAAGAGAGACGTGAGACGGAAAGGCTGGCAAACAGTAGACACAACTGTCAAGGACACAAAGTGCACAGTAACCCCACTGACAGAGGGTGCTTTATATGTGTTCCGAGTTGCTGCAGAAAATGCCATAGGACAAAGTGACTACTGTGAAATTGAGGACTCCGTCCTGGCCAAAGACACCTTTAGTATGCTCTCTGACTTAATCTTTAGGATGCCATATGTAGTGGGTTACCACTGTTTCCTCCAGTTTCTCTAACCGCTGCATATTTTGTTTTTAGCCACCCCTGGACCACCCTATGCTCTGACAGTCGTTGACGTGACAAAACGACATGTGGACCTGAAGTGGGAACCGCCTAAAAATGATGGTGGAAGACCAATACAGAGGTAGAATTTTAATTAATGCATAAAGGATAATTTACAAATGGCCGAAAATTCTTCACTTCGTGTTTTCTGTCAATGCTGATGAAATGCTTTGTCATTTCAATAGATATATCATCGAGAAGAAAGAGAAGCTGGGTACCCGTTGGGTGAAAGCTGGAAAGACCTCAGGACCCGACTGTAACTTCAGAGTAACTGACGTCATTGAAGGCACAGAAGTCCAGTTTCAGGTTCGGGCAGAAAATGAAGCTGGAGTTGGTCACCCAAGTGAACCCACAGAAATCCTGTCTATTGAAGATCCAACAAGTAAGGAGTGCCGACTCTGCAGAGAATGCTGTCTAGAGCTTGGTGATGATGTTGTGGATGTGAATGTTGCTCTTTTTTTCAGGTCCTCCTTCACCTCCCCTCGACCTGCACGTGACCGATGCTGGAAGAAAGCACATTGCCGTTGCGTGGAAGCCTCCAGAGAAAAATGGTGGAAGTCCTATTATAGGATACCATGTTGAAATGTGCCCAGTAGGCACTGAGAAATGGATGCGAGTTAATTCTCGCCCCATCAAAGACCTGAAATTCAAGGTCGAAGAAGGGGTTGTTCCTGACAAGGAGTACGTTCTCCGAGTGCGGGCTGTCAATGCTGTCGGTGTCAGTGAGCCCTCTGAAATCTCCGAAAACGTGGTTGCCAAAGACCCAGACTGTAAGAATGTGGTTTCATATGTAATTAGTAAAACGGGATTTACTTACGCATTGCATTTTGACATACCTTTTTACCCTCTTTTGGATTATATCTTACAGGCCAGCCAACAATTGATCTGGAAACTCACGACATTGTTGTTATTGAAGGTGAAAAATTAAGCATTCCTGTTCCCTTCAGAGCTGTCCCAGTTCCAACTGTTAGTTGGCATAAAGATGGCAAAGAAGTTAAAGCAAGTGATCGGTTAACAATGAAGAGTGATCACATCTCCGCACACCTTGAAGTTCCCAAGAGTGTCCATGCAGACGCTGGAGTTTACACCATTACACTGGAGAACAAGCTCGGCTCAGCAACCGCCTCAATCAATGTCAAAGTCATAGGTAAGCATTCTTTGATAAAACACCAGACATTCTACACATGTTAGGAAAATTAGTTAATTTTACAGTGTTAGTATAAATTGTTTCATGAGTTGGCCATTTGTAAACTAAATGTCCTTTCAGAATATTTCTAACAATAAGAAAAGCAATTCTAAAGAGACGAAATCAGTGGTTAAACTCTGATTAGACTAAATTACTTCTGCATGTGAGGTACTAATTTAAATAAAAGATATACTCAAAGAAGGATAAAATAACTACTATTCCTTTATTAATTATATTTGCATTTTTTTCTATAGTTTTCAACCAGGGGGAGTAACATCTTCTTCCCCCTCCTCCCGCACACATGAATGGTCTGTGGAAATTTGGGGGCTCTTTTTCTTGGAACAAATACTCAGGGGAAGCTACTGACATTTAGTAGTTGGGGGCCAAGTTTATTAAATGGCCTGCAGTGTAAGGGGCACTCCTGCACATCATAGATTGTCCACCCAAAGTGTGACTAGTCCCACTTAGAGAAAAAGTATACTAGTAATATGCTGACTTTTCAGATTACAATAGTAATTATAAATTTTATTTCTAATAGGCCTACCTGGGCCATGCAAAGATATTAAAGCAAGTGATGTGACCAAGAGTTCTTGTAAGTTAACCTGGGAACCTCCAGAATATGATGGTGGAAGCCCAATTCTTCATTACGTCCTGGAACGTAGAGAGGCTGGGAGGAGGACATATATACCAGTCATGTCCGGTGAGAATAAACTGTCTTGGACTGTAAAAGATCTCATACCAAATGGTGAATACTTCTTCCGCGTTAAAGCCGTCAACAAGATTGGTGGAGGCGAATATATTGAACTGAAAAATCCAGTCATTGCTCAAGATCCAAAACGTAAGTTTGGGCATGAATGTGCTATAGCTAGGAATTAATATGCACTTTTTTAAGAAGATGGATTTCCCTATGTTAACAATTTTTCTCTTGTGCTTCAGAACCCCCTGATCCACCTATAGATGTTGAGGTCCATAACCCAACAGCTGAGGCAATGACTATTACGTGGAAGCCACCTTTGTATGATGGAGGGAGCAAGATAATGGGCTATATCATAGAGAAGATTGCTAAGGGCGACGAAAGGTGGAGGCGATGCAATGAACACCTGGTACCAGTCCTGACCTATACAGCAAAAGGACTTGAAGAGGGAAAGGAATACCAATTCCGCGTGCGAGCAGAAAATGCTGCTGGCATTGGGGAACCTTCTCGGGCCACCCCTCCAACCAAAGCTGTAGATCCAATTGGTAAGTTTTGTTTAATGGGGTTGGTATTTTCTTATTATACAATAAAGGAGAATCACATTTTGCCAGATATTTGCATCAAAATTGAAAGTAATTAATGTTTTTAATCTTATAGATGCCCCGAAAGTCATCATGAGAACAAGCCTAGAAGTGAAACGAGGTGATGAAATAGTACTTGATGCAACAATTTCTGGGTCACCTTACCCAACTATCACATGGCTGAAGGATGAAAATGTTATTACGCCAGAGGAAATTAAGAAGCGAGTAGCACCCACAGTTAGGAAGAAGAGGGGTGAAGTTCAAGAAGAAGAACCTTTTGTCCTGCCCCTCACAGAGCGTCTGAGTATCAACAATAGTGTAAAAGGGGAATCTCAGTTACGTGTCCGAGATTCTCTTCGACCTGACCATGGCCTGTACATGATCAAAGCTGAAAATGACCATGGTGTGGCCAAAGCTCCTTGTACTGTCAGTGTGCTGGGTAAGTGGTTAAAACTACCCTTCTCGATGGAAGACAGTCTATGTCAGAGTTTTAGTAAAACAAACATAAAAAGTTTAGGGGGCCAGTTAAGAGAAGTGGGAAATAGCTTCAGCAAGGTATCCTCTGTCTTGTCTTTTCCTCCTAGTTAGTAAAAGAAATCAAACAATTTTGGTATTCATCAGCTAATGTGACACAGAGATAGAAAGATGTAGGAAAAGCAAAAGATCATGTCAAAGGAACATAGTGACGTTTGTACTTTCTGCTGTGCGCAAATTTTTAATCACTGCTTTCTTTTGGAATATTAGATACACCAGGACCACCAGTCAATTTTGTGTTTGAAGACATCAGAAAGACCTCAGTCCTCTGCAAATGGGAACCGCCACTAGATGATGGTGGCAGTGAAATTATAAACTACACTTTGGAAAAGAAAGATAAGGCAAAACCTGACTCAGAATGGATTACTATCACTTCAACACTCAGACATTGCAAATATTCAGTGACAAAGCTGATTGAAGGGAAAGAGTACCTCTTCCGTGTAAGAGCGGAGAATAGGTTTGGGCCTGGACCCCCTTGTATTTCAAAGCCACTGACAGCTAAAGATCCATTTGGTAAGGTTCCTTGAGCATCTAAATTTTGCCTTTTTACCATATGCATTGGTATATACATGATCACAGCTGGAAAATTTGAATTTTAGTATCATGCTAGGTCATTAATTCAAATATGCTATTTTTTCAAAATAATCAGAGCCACCTGATGCACCTGATAAGCCCATTGTGGAAGACGTTACCAGCAACAGTATGCTAGTGAAATGGAATGAACCGAAGGATAATGGAAGCCCCATCTTGGGTTACTGGCTTGAAAAACGTGAGGTTAATAGTACACACTGGTCTCGTGTCAACAGAAGCCTTCTGAATTCTTTGAAGACCAATGTAGAAGGCCTTTTAGAAGGACTCACCTATGTCTTCCGAGTTTGTGCTGAAAATGCAGCTGGGCCTGGAAAGTTCAGTCCCCCTTCAGATCCCAAAACAGCACGTGATCCAATCTGTAAGTGATTCCTTCCAAAGAAAGTGGGGTATGGTGTGGCCGTGGTGATCCATAGTACTCTATTATACACTTGAAGGTGGTTAAGATGGCAAATCTTAAATAATATGACTCCAAAAATGGTAATTATGTGAGGGGATTCTCTTTCCACCACATTTTAAACCCTCATGAGGCAACATGACTAACCTTTTACGGTAATGATTTCACAGTATATACATGTATCAAATCATCAGGTTGTATCCCTTAAGTCAATATTATTGACATGTATATATGTTACATGTCAATAATATTATGTAAAGTTGGAAAAATCAAATGAAATACTAGCAATGACTGTGGACACATCTACTGAGGTTACAATGTAAAGTTTTAAACATCTGTCTATATAACTTAAAAAGTTTCATAAAACAGTCTTTACCCATATTACATGCAATGTACCACGAAAAAACAGGATAGGTAAGCTACTGTGCATTTGAAAACCACCAGTGAGTGTTGGTTTGTGTATCTGCATTCCTTCTAGCCCCTCCCGGCCCACCTGTGCCCAGGGTTGCTGACACAAGCGCCACCACCATTGAACTGGAATGGGAACCCCCAGCCTTCAATGGCGGTGGGGAAATCATCGGCTACTTTGTCGACAAGCAGCTGGTTGGCACGAACGAGTGGTCACGCTGCACAGAGAAGATGATCAAGGTCCGCCAGTACACTGTCAAAGAGATCCGAGAGGGTGCCGATTACAAACTGCGAGTGAGTGCCGTCAACGCTGCAGGCGAAGGGCCGCCTGGAGAAACCGGGCCTGTCACTGTGGCTGAACCGCAAGGCACGTAAACGTTATATGATAAAGATTATGGCCATTTTCCCAGTAAGGGATTTTTTGTTTCATCTTTCTTGGGCTGATGTATGATTGTTCTCTTTCAACAGAGCCTCCAACTGTGGAACTAGAAGTTTCTGCTACAGCTGGAATACAATTAATGGCTGGAAAGACTCTCAGAATTCCAGCTGTGGTCACGGGCCGTCCAGTGCCTACAAGAGTGTGGACCATAGAGGAAGGAGAGCTGGATAAAGACCGTGTTGTGATAGAGAATGTTGGAAGCAAATCCGAACTAATTATCAAGGAAGCACTGAGAAAAGATCATGGCAGATACGTGATCACAGCCACCAATAGCTGCGGTTCCAAGTCTGCAGCAATCAGGGTAGAAGTTTTTGGTAAGGAATGTTACATGGATTTGTATAGGTTTTTTCCCTCAGTGACACTATCTTATTACATTGATATTTTGGCGGTCGTTTTATTTTTCAGATGTCCCCGGTCCAGTTCTTGACTTAAAACCTGTTGTAACAAACCGAAAGATGTGTCTGCTGAACTGGTCTGACCCAGCGGACGATGGGGGCAGTGATATCACGGGCTTTATTATTGAAAGAAAAGATGCCAAGATGCACACTTGGCGACAACCGATAGAGACGGATAGGTCTAAATGCGACATCACAGGTCTCCTGGAGGGACAAGAGTATAAGTTCCGAGTGATTGCCAAGAACAAGTTTGGCTGTGGCCCTCCTGTGGAAATAGGACCCATTCTTGCAGTTGATCCACTAGGTAAAAGAGAACATTTTCATTATGTGTATAAAGTAAATATTGCTTGTTTCTACTTGTTGCATCTATTCATTGAAACTCATGGCTTCAAACTCCCAACAGTCTCACGATATAAGCTAGAGAGTAATAAGAAAGGAAAGTGAAATAACTACTAGCAATTTAAAGAATACCATATTTGCTATGACTTCCATATAATTTTTGGCTCATTGTAATTTTTACATAAAACCAACTATGGTTTTATGTACTAAAAAACCTGAATCTACTAGAGCTTAGCAGTAACCTAAAAATAGTTTAGAAATATTATATCTTTACAATAGATGCACTGGAGTAATTAATTCAATAGCCCAGTAGTTAGAGGGTTCATTGCTTTTGAAAGGCTACAGAGCAGATAGTGCCTGAAGATAAATGCCTCAGTCTTCCCTTAGACCTCAGATAGTCCCCACCTGGAAGGATATGGAGGCCCCAAACCAGAAAGAGTCCTCAGAGAATAAAACCAATCAAAGGAAACCTCCTTGACCAATATGAACAAATATGAAACCCTAACATTGCATGTACTGGTAATACACAGAGATATACCATCCCGGGAAACAAAGTCTTTGAGGATAACGTGTTCCCTAAGAGACCTGGGGAGTTCTTTCTCCACCGCCACCACTACGCACAAAAAAAACAAAATTACATACTCCAGCACTCACTGTAACAGTTCATCTCAGAATTTTCACTACAGCTGGAGTTGAACAGATCTGGCTTCCACTACAAAACTCTGCTTCGAGATGCAACCATAGTCAATAAGAGGGACTGGGTCTAGTTTCACCCTTCAAGGCTTATTCCTTTGGTTTCGTTCTTCAGGACACCAAACTGCAGCACCATTACATAAATTCTCTTTCTACCACATTTTAAACCCACATGAGGCAACATGACCCACAGCATGTTCAGTAGACATGTGCACTGTCTGTTAGTAAAAGAGGAAACACTTTGCTCTCAGTTGGTCATTCAAGGCAAAACTTCACAGACTTGTTCTCCTAGTTCATTAAGATTAGAAGCTTCCCCAATGGCAGAAGTAAAATATCCAAAACACTAAGTATTTTTAAAAAGCAGCCATGCCTCTCCATTAATTTTTAATTAATAATCTTGATGCTGAAGTTTACTAAGAAAAATTCTGCCTATATTGCCCTGGCTGGCGTGGCTCAGTGGATCGAGTGCCAGCCCACAAACCACAGGGTCGCTGGTTTGATTCCCAGTCAGGGCACATGCCTGTGTTGCAAGTCAGGTCCCCAGTAGGGGGCATGCAAGAGGCAACCACACATTGATGTTTCTCTCCCTCTCCCTCTCCCTCCCTTCCCCTCTGTCTAAAAATAAAATAATTAAAATCATTTTAAAAATTCTGCCTATATGAATACCTACAATTCTGGTAACATGTTTTGATAAGGATTTTAAAGATGGATGTTATCAAGAATTGCCAAACAGGAGCCCGTTTTCACATAATTAATTCGAAGTACAATATTTCTTATATGAATATTTATTTCATGTTTTTCATTCTAACTTGCTTCTGGTTAAAGGTCCGCCAACATCTCCTGAGCGTCTCACATACACAGAAAGAACGAAGTCCACCATCACACTTGACTGGAAGGAGCCCCGCAGCGACGGTGGCAGCCCCATCCAGGGCTACATCATCGAGAAACGGCGTCATGACAAACCTGACTTTGAACGAGTCAACACGCGGCTCTGCCCAACCACATCTTTTCTGGTTGAAAATCTTGATGAACACCAAATGTATGAGTTCCGTGTCAAAGCTGTCAACGCATGTGGTGAAAGCGAACCATCCCTGCCTCTTAACGTGGTCATACAAGATGATGAAGGTGTGGAATCTGAACATCATAACAATTTTAGTGCAATTTGCAGTGTTGCCTTCATCTCACAGGTTGAGCAAACATCCTGATGACTTTGCTATGTTTTTCTCTTTCCCTTCTTCTCTCAGTACCTCCAACTATTAAACTGCGCCTATCTGTTCGAGGAGACACTATCAAGGTTAAGGCAGGAGAACCTGTTAACATACCCGCAGATGTGACAGGCCTTCCAATGCCTAAGATTGAGTGGTCCAAGAATGAAACTGTGATTGAAAAACCCACTGATGCACTGACGATCACCAAGGAAGAAGTGTCTCGAAGTGAGGCAAAGACTGAGCTCAGCATTCCCAAAGCCGTCCGGGAAGACAAAGGAACTTACACAATTACAGCTTCCAATCGCCTTGGCACGGTCTTCCGAAATGTTCATGTTGAAGTGTATGGTAAGTAACTTGCTTTCCTATATCAAAACAAAACCCAGTGTCTGTTTAAGAACTGCCTTCTCAGTGTCCTCTGTTCCTTTCCAGATCGTCCGTCCCCACCAAGAAATCTTGCTGTTACTGATATCAAAGCTGACTCTTGCTACTTAACATGGGAGGCCCCTCTTGACAATGGTGGCAGTGAAATCACCCACTATGTCATTGACAAGCGTGATGCAAGTAGGAAGAAATCTGAATGGGAGGAAGTCACCAACACCGCTGTGGAGAAGAGATATGGGGTAAATTCTTTTAAACATTTTCTTATGCACATTAGAAGGGCAAACCTTGAATGAACACCATTCTAGCATAACCTTGGAATTTAATGATTAAACTCAAAACCACACACAAAAAGTTTCACTGTAGTTTTTAGCACCATGCACATAAGGCCAGTTAGTAAGTATAATTATTTGAGATACTGAGTCTCTTTTACTTGAGATACCCACTGTTAGCTATGACAAATGAACATATTCTCACTTTACAATGAGATATCACTGAGTGGATAATTATGCTTTTAAATTTCTTATATTTCTCTATGCCAAATTATTTCATTTATCAAAGTTAAAAGTTTCATACTTAGATTATCAGAAGTGTATATGCATATATGTGTATATACACACACTACACATGACTGTATATGTTCATATATAACCACATATATACGTACATGCACAAACATAGAATCATATAGTTTTAAAATTCTTGGATCAAAGCTAGTATTTTTATGAGGAGTCCCAATAATAATGACCTTTCTCCATGTTAGAGTCTACATATTTTAAAAGTATATATTTATTAAAGTTTATAGATTTATTTCATTTTATAGTCTTCCCTACCAAAACAACTGTTTTCAAAATAAGTGAAAATCAATGTAAGTATATTCTTTCTAAGAAGTTACTCTTCATCTGATTTCTAGATTTGGAAACTTATCCCCAATGGTCAGTATGAGTTCCGAGTTAGGGCAGTGAACAAATATGGAACCAGCGATGAGTGCAAATCAGATAAGGTGGTCATTCAAGATCCTTATCGCCTTCCTGGACCTCCGGGAAAACCAAAAGTTTTGGAGCGCACCAAAGGGTCAATGCTAGTGAGCTGGACTCCTCCTCTGGACAATGGCGGCTCTCCGATTACTGGCTACTGGCTGGAGAAGAGAGAAGAGGGTGGTGCCTACTGGTCCCGTGTTAGCCGAGCACCAATAACCAAAGTGGGATTCAAAGGCTTGGAATTTAATGTTCCCCGTTTGATCGAAGGTGTTAAATACCAGTTCAGAGCAATGGCAATAAACGCTGTGGGAATTGGTCCTCCCAGTGAACCATCAGATCCAGCTGTGGCAGGAGATCCCATATGTAAGTATCCTTCCATTTCTGGAATTTGCAAAGGGCAAAGCCACTAAATGGATAATTCTGCTTTTAAGTCTTGTATTTTTCTATGCCAAATTATTTCATTTATTAAAGTTAAAAGTTTCATACTTAGATTGTCAGAAGTCTATATGCATATGTGTGTATACATACACTGCACATGGCTGTATATGTTCACTTACACACAAACATAAAATCATACAGTTTTAAAGCTCTTAGGTTAAACCTAGCATTTTTATGAGGAATCCCAATAATAATTACCTGGAACTGTGAGCTCCTCTTTGCTCCCATACCTTAGCAAAGTCCTGTCTCATTATATACTGTGGAAATTTATCCCCCTCACTAAACGGTCAGAGCCTCCAGTAGGAGTTTTTTAAGAAAAGCAAAATGTTGCTAACTTCTCAGTAATATTTATTGAACAAAAGTATAAAATTCTCAAGCATAGTCAGTGCGATCAAATAAAAGAAAAAATACTTCTGAAATATCTATGAGCAGATTAGTTCAAAAATTAAAACACCATCATGGTCTTAATGCTTAATTGCATTTACTGCATAATATATCTGATTAGATTCTCTATAGGAAAGAAAGTTACTTATTATAAAGAAGACTTGAAGTACTCTAAGCTCTCTATGGATCCTATGTATAAAATGAAGTAGTAGCCGTTCATTCACTCAGCAAGCTAGTACTAAACATGCGCTATGTGCAAGGAACTGTGTTAGGCCCTGCAGAGGGAAGATCTATGGTTAAAAAGGTGGAGTAAAAGAATCTCTGTAATTGTAAATCACTATCAGAAATGTAAAGGATTATGAGGTGATTTGACCGTCGTAGACAATGACTGTGTAGGGCATTAAGAATAGTGTTCAAAAGTTTACCAGCTAATGGTGAGATCATTTTTTATTTTAATTTTATGGTGAAATAAATTAAGTTTTTCAGTAGAGAATATTGCAGAGTCTCACTGAAGGGATTTCAAAAGTAAAATAGCTTTTCACCAATCATGTGTAAATAGAATACAGATCTATCTAGAGATAGCAAGTAGTCTTTCTAATCCCAGTTAGTCGTTTACTTTCTTTGTTTTTGCAGTAAGCCTAAAAGAAAATAGACTATTTCCTATTTTTCTCTTTTCTGGAAGGTGATTTATTTTTTTCGGCATTCCTATTTTAATATTCTAATATATTAAAAATAAAATAATGATCACGTATAGTAAAATATTACTATGGTATATACATCTCTAGCATCCCATCAACTGTAAAACTTTATTTATTTACTTATTTTCACTAGATCCACCTGGGCCGCCATCTTGCCCAGAGGTAAAAGACAAAACAAAGTCAAGCATCTCCTTAGCATGGAAACCTCCAGCCAAAGATGGTGGCAGTCCAATCAAAGGATACATTGTAGAAATGCAAGAAGAAGGCACTACCGACTGGAAAAGAGTAAATGAACCAGATAAACTTCTAACTGCCTGTGAATGTGTGGTGCCGAATTTGCAAGAACTCAAAAAGTACAGATTCAGAGTGAAAGCTGTCAATGAAGCTGGTGAATCTGAACCAAGTGATGCAACTGGAGAGATCCCTGCTACTGATATCCAAGGTACTGGTCCTTACTCCACGGATGGACTCATCTTTGGATCTTATTATGAGATCGATGAATTTACTGAAGATATGTCAATTACTGTTTTGAATAAGGTGAGCTAAATCCTGTTGCATTATTCATGGTGTTACAGAGGCACCGGAAGTTCACATTGACATTGGCGCACTGGACTGTCTGACTTGTCAAGCTGGCTCACAGATTAGGATTCCTGCCGTCGTCAAGGGACGCCCAACACCAAAATCATCTTGGGAATTTGATGGAAAGGCAAAGAAAGCAATGAAGGTAAGACTATTATAATTCTCTGTGTCTCCCACTAAATCACTCTAAGGAATATTTATACTGCAACTGACCATCTTCTTTTCTAACAGGATGGAGTTCATGATATACCAGAAGATGCACAGGTAAAAAAAAATTAAAATGATTCATGACCTAGTTGACTTCAATACTGCTATTATTTCATTCAATATATAACTACTGTGTGGGTTTTTTTTTTTTTTTTTGGTACAGCTGGAGACTGCTGAAAACTCATCAGTAATTATTATTCCGGAGTGTAAACGATCTCACACAGGCAAATACAGTATCACAGCCAAGAATAAAGCAGGACAAAAGACTGCAAGTTGCAGAGTTAAAGTCATGGGTAAGAAAATGTTTAAAAATCACTGTGGAATAAGAACAAATTATTTTTAAAGAGCCACAAGACTTACATTGTGATATGCACTCAACAGATGTACCAGGGCCACCCAAAGATCTGAAAGTCAGTGACGTCACGAGGGGCAGCTGCAGACTTACCTGGAAGATGCCAGATGATGACGGAGGAGACAGGATCAAAGGCTATGTAATCGAGAAGAAGACTATTGATGGGAAAGCCTGGACCAAAGTCAATCCAAACTGTGGAAGCACCTCATTCGTGGTTCCTGATCTCATCTCTGAACAGCAATATTTCTTCCGCGTACGTGCAGAAAACCGTTTTGGCATTGGTGCACCCGTGGAAACCATCCAGAGGACTACTGCCAGAGATCCAATATGTAAGTTTTTACACCTACAATTAAAAGAGCATCTCTAACATGAAAACTAGAGTTATAAAGAATGCTTAATACTTCCTTTAACTATTTTTAAAGATCCTCCTGATCCTCCTATTAAACTCAAGATTGGCCTCATAACAAAGAACACAGTACACCTGTCCTGGAAACCCCCAAAGAATGATGGGGGCTCCCCTGTCACCCACTATCTTGTTGAGTGCCTTGCATGGGACCCCACTGGGAAAAAGAAAGAAGCGTGGAGACAGTGCAATAGGCGCGATGTGGAAGAACTGGAATTCACCGTGGAAGACCTCGTGGAGGGTGGGGAGTACGAGTTCAGAGTCAAGGCTGTCAACGCTGCGGGCGTCAGCAAGCCTTCGTCCACGGTTGGCCCTGTGGTCGTCAAAGACCAGACCTGTGAGTACCAGCACAGCATGCCCTCTTCGTGAACGTCTTTCTACATGTGTAGTAATAGTCCAAAATAAAAAGAGATATCGTGTTTTTCGGACTGTAAGACACACTTTCTGCCCCAATTTGGGAGGAAATAGGGGTGCGTCTTATAATCTGAATGTAGTTTACCTGGCTCACTGTGTTGGGAGGTGAGGCCGTGGTGGAGCGGGGTCACAGGAGGCAGGAGCAAGGTCACTGCTGCATTTTCCTCCCAAATTGGGGGGAGTGTGTCTTATAGTCTAAAAAACACAGTATATCTATACATCCAGAAGCCGCCATGGGTTGAGTGTGGACGGGGACATATTACTCAATCACGCATTCCCTCAACTCTCACAGAATTATCATATTTCCTTACCTATTACCTTTTCCTTACTTAAGTAAGATGATGTTTGGAATTTCCTTAAGAAATTTTTCTCCATACATGCTGTTTTACTTACCAGAAATCAAAGCACTTCCTCTGCACCTTCCTCAAAAGGGGCAAAAAGTAACCATTCATTTGCTCAGCAACTGCCAAGAACCATATATCTTCACAATCAAGTTTCGTTTTCTCTATTTGAGAAAAAGACACATCAATTTTAACAGCTAAAATATGCACACAAATATAAAAATCATTCTTCCTCTAATTGTTGTTACCATCACTACTGCTGTGGATTTGTTCAATTCTCTCTTCTATATTTAGGAGGGCTATAGTCACAACCCTCTTTGCACATTCTTAGACTAAATTTATGGAAAACAGAAACTTGCTTTGACTCTACTAAAGGTTATATTTCTTCAAAGGGGAATTCCTCTAGGAATCAACATGGTAGGTCCCCCATAACTGCATAAATACTAAAGGGGATATCATAAAAAAAACTCCTATGCCTAAGCTACTACAATATTCACTTCTCTGTGCCCTTTTTCAATATCTACATGCATAATGATGTCAGGTAAGTGGGAGGCAACAGCTTACATAGCCACACAGAGATAAAGGATGGTGACCACATGTACCGGTTCCCATGTTGGTGTATATTAGTTGAAGACAGATCTGTTCTTTATGTTGCGCTGGGCTACAGACCCTGCCTATCATAGACCCCAATAGCTTTACAGTCATGTGAATTCTGTTTTCTATCCTTTAGTGCTTTATGTTCCTAATGACAATTTTTTGTTTTTAATAATCTAGGCCCACCATCAATTGATCTAAAAGAATTCATGGAGGTTGAAGAAGGAACTGATGTTAGCATCGTGGCCAAAATTAAAGGGGTGCCATTCCCAACACTCACCTGGTTTAAAGCTCCTCCAAAGAAGCCTGATAATAAAGAACCTGTTATCTACGACACCCATGTCAACAAACTGGTGGTGGATGATGCTTGCACCTTAGTTATTCCACAGTCTCGCAGGAGTGACACTGCCTTATATACCATCACGGCTGTGAATAATCTGGGAACAGCATCGAAGGAGATGAGACTGAATGTCCTTGGTAAAGATTACATGGTTTTATGAAAACTACATGTTTTTCTGTTCATAAATACAATGCTTGGCTTCAAAATCATTCCACTAATAAAGTTTGCTTTTTTAAACCATTTTAGGTCGTCCTGGCCCTCCAGTGGGACCAATAAAGTTCGAATCTATTTCAGCAGACCAAATGACAATATCTTGGCTTCCACCTAAAGATGACGGTGGGTCTAAGATTACAAACTACGTAATTGAGAAAAGAGAAGCTAATAGGAAGACATGGGTGCGTGTCTCCAGTGAACCTAAAGAGTGCACCTACACCATTCCCAAACTGCTAGAAGGCCATGAGTATGTATTCCGAATCATGGCCCAGAATAAATACGGCATCGGGGAGCCTCTTGACAGTGAACCTGAAACAGCAAGAAACCTTTTCTGTAAGTAGGACATTTTTCACATACAAAGTCATTCTTATTTGTGTTTTTCATAATTTCTTATAAATTGATGTGATTTTTTTTTCCCCACAGCTGTCCCCGGAGCACCCGATAAACCAACAGTCAGCAGTGTGACTCGTAACTCCATGACTGTCAACTGGGAAGAGCCAGAATATGATGGAGGCTCACCAGTGACCGGATATTGGCTGGAAATGAAAGACACCACTTCAAAGAGATGGAAGAGAGTTAACAGAGATCCTATCAAAGCCATGACTTTGGGAGTTTCTTATAAAGTGACTGGTCTTATCGAAGGTTCCGATTATCAGTTCCGGGTATATGCGATCAATGCTGCTGGCGTGGGCCCAGCAAGCCTGCCATCAGACCCAGTGACCGCTAGAGATCCAATTGGTAAGCCTTGAAACCACTTTTTTATTAATTTTTTTCCAAAGTGCCATGGAAACGTCAAGAATATTAACATACACTGGTTCTTTCCAGCCCCTCCTGGTCCTCCATTTCCCCAAGTTACAGACTGGACCAAGTCAACTGCAGATTTGGAGTGGTCTCCCCCACTAAAAGATGGTGGATCCAAAGTAACTGGATACATCGTTGAATATAAAGAAGAAGGAAAAGAAGAATGGGAAAAGGTAATTAACACTTGCATTATGGAATTGTACTATGAATGAACTAATAATGTAGTTGTTATTCTCAATCCTGTTAACTTCTATCTGTAGTTTTTGGATTAAGAAATCAGAAAAATACCTCTGGATGGTGTGGCTTAGCTCGCTCAAATGTCGTCCCGTAAACTGAATGGCCAGGGGTTTGATTCCCCATTAGGGCACATACTTCAGTTTCGGGCTTCAATCCCCAGTCGGGGCACATACAGGAGACAACCAGCTGATGTTCCTCTCACACCATTGTTTCTTTCTCTCTCTCTGGAATAAAAATAGAAGGAAAGAAATCATAAAAATAACACAATTATAACTGAATCCAAACACCTATAATGTCAAAAATCTAATGAAAAGTTAAGGCACATTATTGTTAATTTATCTTTTGGTTATAAATCCAGAAAAGGTAAACTAAGTGAATAATACAGTCCTTTCTTTTCAATCATGTGACAATGATTTTAAAACATAATTCCTGACAAGATAATCCAAGATTTTAGATTAGTTCAGTGCCCACCTGTCATACCTGATTCCCAAAACTTAAACTGGCAAAAAATTTCCCAAAGACAGTTAGACATGTCATTGGTTATACTTTAGAAAGCCATGGAAACAAGTAGCTACCAAGAACCGTGGTAATTAAAAATGCTCGCGATTTTTCCCTAGGCTAAAGATAAAGAAGTGAGAGGAACAAAACTCGTTGTGACAGGACTAAAAGAAGGAGCATTCTACAGATTCCGAGTTAGAGCAGTCAACATTGCGGGCATCGGAGAGCCTGGAGAAGTCACAGACGCCGTGGAAATGAAGGACAGGATTGGTAACTCATACTTGCATTATCTTTGTAGAAATTTATGTTTTGGATTGGAACTGCAAATTGCATTTATCATGCTCGATTGTTTTCCAGTGGTACCTGATCTCCAGCTAGACGCCAGCGTCAGGGACAGAATTGTGGTCCATGCTGGAGCGGTGATCCGGATCATCGCCTACGTGTCTGGGAAACCTCCTCCCACTGTCACCTGGAACATGAATGAAAAAGCATTACCTCCGGAAGCCAACATTGAGACCACAGCCATTAGCTCGTCCATGGTCATCAAGAATTGCCAGAGGAGCCACCAAGGTGTCTATTCTCTTCTCGCCAAAAATGAAGGGGGAGAAAGGAAGAAGACAATTATCGTTGATGTATTAGGTAAATACTTTCAATCTGTCCATGCAACTTCAAGATAATGTTTTTATTTCATCTACAACAAAGCTATGATAAAATAAAACTGTTGCAAATATTTTGGAAAATGAGAAAAATCACCCACAATCCCATCCACCACTCCCTCTTTGCAGGTTAAAAAATTTCCTCCTTGCTTCTTTATCCTATACATATTTTATATGGTTGTACTCATACTGTAAAGATTTGTATGTTGACTTTTTTATATAACATGCCACATAAACATTTATTATGCTATTATATAGCTTTCATAAAAGCAACTGTCCTGCAAATGTACATGAATGTTTCACAATCTGCTAATGTTGACCATTTGCACAGCATGGATTGTGTCTTTCTTTGCTAATTATCACAATTCTGCAAAAAATCCCCTACAAGATTTTCCATATTCTAATTGAAGAGAAGCATCATGCTTGGTTATCAATATTGCATTTCTAGTCACTGAATACAGAGTGGAACTCCACAAAGCTTTTTCATGCCTCGCACTGGCTGCTTTATTCCAGTAATTTGCTCAGAAAGTGAAGCCCTCCCACTCAGATCTCTCTCTCAGCATGTCTGTAGGCACGACCGTACTCCAAGCAGCCAGTTTTTATGTGAAAATAACTAGTTCTCTATTGAACATAATTAATGTTATGAAAACATTATGGTTTCATTCATGAAAATGGCATATGGAAAACTATCCCATTAAGCAATAATCCTACAAGATTTTACTTCGCTTTTTTAAAAAGATTTTATTTATTTGTTTTTAAAGAGAGGAGAAGGGAAAGAGAAAGAGAGGGAGGGAAACATCAGTGTGTGGTTGCTGCTCACGCGCTTCCTACTGGGGACCTGGCCTGCACCCCAGGCATGTGCCCTGACTGGGAATCGAACCAGCAACCTTTTGCTTCCCAGTCCACTGAGCCACACCAGCCAGGGCAACAATCCTACAAGATTTTAGATTAGTTTCAAGCTACTACAAGACTTAGATTAGTTTCAAACACCCTTCTTCCCAATGGCTATTATCTTAACTTGACAACTGGTCTACTTCCAGGTTAAATGTTCACCCTCTCAAAGGTCTCTCTGAGATTTGGGGCCTCTGGTGCTCCTCACTGACTCACTGGTGACACAGAAAAAACTCTTTCCTCTTTGAACAGTAAACTGGATGCAAAAAAGTAGCCACATAGCCACATTGTCACTCCTAACTCCTTCCTGTCTCCCTTTGGGCAGCTCCCTCCTGTCCTATCTGAGTCACATATTGCAAGGGAAAAAAAATTACTGTTTCTTCAGCTTCTACTAAAATAGTGGCAACCCATAACTGCTGCAAACCTACTTTATCTAAAAATATGGTGGAAAATAAATACCAAGCAGAGGAAAAACAACTCAATAAACATAAAATCTTACTTCCTTTGTAACAACATTTTCCCCCTTTTAGTTAGTTATTTATTAGTATTATCTTTCAATCTTCATCCAAGGACATTTTTTCATTGCTTTTAGAGAGAGAGGAAGGGAGAGAGGGTTTAGAGGGAAAGAGAGGGGGAGAGAGGGGGAGAGAAACATTGATCAGCTGCTTCGCATTTGTGCCCCCAACTGAACCCACACCCTGGGCACATGCCCTTTCTGTTTGCAGGACACCACCCAACCAACTGAGCCACACTGGCCAGGGCTTGTCCTGTTTTTAAAAACAAGGGATAACAAATATTGAGCCCTATAGCTCAGTGAAAACAAACAACTAGAAATCTTTTCCTCTCATTTCCAGATGTGCCAGGTCCTGTGGGAACACCATTCCTGGCTGACAACCTAACCAATGACTCCTGCAAACTGACATGGTTTTCTCCAGAAGATGATGGAGGCTCTCCAATCACCAATTACGTCATTCAAAAACGGGAAGCTGACCGCAGAGCATGGACCCCAGTGACATATACAGTTACCCGGCAAAACGCTACTGTCCAGGGTCTCATTCAAGGAAAAGCCTACTTCTTCCGAATTGCGGCTGAAAACAGTATTGGCATAGGCCCATTTGTTGAAACAACAAATGAGCTTGTCATCAGAGATCCAATAAGTAAGTACAATTTAAAATAATTACATTCTTAATCACTCATTCAATTAATTTAAAAAAATGATGGTGACAAAATATGAGTGTTAAATGCCAAACATTTTGTTCATTTGACAAGCATCCATTAGATAAATACTCAATATCTATTGTTGATAGTATTTGAATGTGGCTGTGAAAAAAGATTATAGGAATATATCTGATTCTTCAAATCCTTCCACTGTTTGTTTTTTTAAGTTCCCACTTAATATCATAAATGTGAAGTGTTTTGCTAACTCTAACACTACTAAGTCTGGAAAGCTTTCTTAAATTTTTTTGCCTCAATGAACCTCTATTTCCTCATTTGTCAGAGGAAACTATACTGGGTCCTTTTTAGCTCTAACACTCTATGATGAGATCTCATCTGCTACTTATCAAAACAGATAGTTTAATGTTTAAATGCAATGATCAGGAAGTATTATTTACTACATTCTTAACATGACATTTTTCACTGTAATTCCATATTTATACTTGCAGCTGTACCAGAGCGTCCAGAAGACCTGGAAGTCAAAGAAATTACTAAAAATTCAGTTAGTTTGACTTGGAATCCTCCAAAGTATGATGGTGGATCGGAAATTATTAACTACGTCCTAGAAAGCCGCCTCATTGGAACTGAGAAGTTCCACAAAGTTACACAGGACAACCTCCTTAGCAGAAAATACACCGTTAAAGGCTTAAAAGAAGGTGATACCTATGAGTTCCGTGTCAGTGCTGTCAACATCGTCGGACAAGGCAAGCCATCATTCTGCACCAAGCCAATCACTTGCAAGGATGAACTGGGTATGTGTCCAATGCAGTTTATACTTTGAAAATGTACATTTATAGATTTATTGTAAAACATCAGTAAAACTGACTTGCCTTTATTATTATAAATTTTAGCTCCTCCAACACTTGACCTTGACTTCAGAGATAAGATCACGATTCGAGTTGGTGAAGCTTTTGCCCTCACTGGCCGTTACTCGGGCAAACCAAAGCCGAAGGTTACTTGGTTCAAAGATGAAGCTGATGTACTAGAAGATGATCGCACTCACATAAAGACCACTCCGACGACGCTGGCTCTAGAGAAAGTCAAGGCCAAGCGTTCCGATTCTGGCAAATACTGTGTGGTTGTGGAGAATAGTACCGGCTCTAGGAAAGGCTTCTGCCAAGTTAACGTAGTTGGTAAGTATACTTTGGCAAGAAGAATAGATATTCTGTTCTTTCCAAAGCAGAAGTGAAAATAACATTTGGTGCTGTGACTTTCTTTTTTTCCTAAAGACCGTCCTGGACCGCCAGTAGGACCGGTTATTTTTGATGAGGTGACCAAAGAGTACATGGTTATCTCTTGGAAGCCACCTTTAGATGATGGAGGCAGTGAAATTACCAATTATATTATCGAGAAGAAGGAGGTGGGCAAGGATCTTTGGATGCCTGTGACATCTGCAAGTGCTAAAACAACATGCAAAGTTTCTAAACTGCTTGAAGGGAAAGATTATATTTTCCGGATATATGCTGAAAATCTGTATGGAATAAGTGACCCTCTGGTGTCTGACTCAATGAAAGCCAAAGACCGTTTCAGTATGTATTACATTTCATTTTAGTGATTCAATGTTTGATATTGTTAATAGGAAAAATTAAATTTCTAACACATCTTGCTAATATTTGTTAAAGGGGTTCCTGATGCACCTGACCAGCCAATTGTCACAGAAGTTACTAAAGACTCTGCATTAGTGACCTGGAACAAGCCAAATGATGGAGGAAAGCCCATCACAAACTACATCCTGGAAAAAAGGGAAACTATGTCTAAACGATGGGCTCGAGTTACCAAAGAGCCAATCCATCCATACACTAAATATAGGGTCCCTGATCTTCTAGAAGGGTGTCAATATGAATTCCGGGTTTCTGCAGAAAATGAAATTGGTATTGGAGATCCAAGCCCACCATCCAAACCAGTCTTTGCTAAAGATCCAATTGGTATAGTATTAAAACATTCATTCAATTTGCATATTATCCAACTTTGTTTTCAAGTATATTCTAACTCTTATTTTTTCTTTTTATTATGTAGCTAAACCAAGTCCACCTATTAATCCTGAAGCAATAGACACAACATGTAATTCAGTTGACCTAACTTGGCAGCCACCACGTCACGATGGTGGGAGCAAGATTCTGGGTTACATTGTTGAGTACCAGAAAGTTGGAGATGAAGAGTGGAGAAGAGCCAATCACACTCCTGAGTCATGTCCTGAAACTAAATATAAAGTCACTGGTCTTCGGGATGGTCAAACCTATAAGTTCAGAGTACTAGCAGTCAATGAAGCTGGTGAATCAGATCCAGCTCATGTTCCAGACCCTGTGCTAGTAAAAGACAGACTTGGTGAGTAAAATGTTCTCGGCTGCATTTGCAGAGAAGACAGGTGTCTCATTGTATATGCTTGTTTGTAAAATACATTAACAAATCAAACCTGAAAGTACCATTCTCTTTATTCTAGAACCTCCTGAGTTGATTCTTGATGCCAACATGGCAAGAGAACAACACATAAAGGTTGGTGACACTCTAAGACTTAGTGCCATCATCAAAGGAGTGCCATTCCCAAAAGTAACCTGGAAAAAAGGAGACAGAGAAGCTCCAACAAGAGCAAGAATTGATGTTACTCCAGTTGGTAGCAAGCTTGAAATTCGTAATGCTGTCCATGAAGATGGTGGCATTTATTCCTTAACAGTGGAGAATCCAGCTGGTTCAAAAACTGTTGAAGTCAAAGTACTTGTATTAGGTAAGAAGTTTAATATTTATGATGTTTTTGACATAAAAACAAATTAAAAGTAAATTGTGATGCATTTTGAGCTCCCATCTGGATTGAATCACACATAACTGCATTATTTTAACATTTTTCAGATAAGCCTGGGCCACCTCGAGATCTGGAAGTCAGTGAAATTAGGAAAGATTCTTGCTACCTTACTTGGAAGGAACCACTGGATGATGGGGGTTCTGTTGTTACAAATTATGTGGTTGAGAGGAGAGATGTTGCCACTGCACAGTGGTCACCACTCTCAACTACATCCAAGAAAAAGAGTCATTGGGCTAAACATCTCAATGAAGGCAACCAGTACCTCTTCCGAGTAGCTGCTGAGAACCAGTACGGACGTGGTCCTTTTGTTGAAACACCTAAACCCATCAAGGCAGTGGACCCTCTACGTAAGTTGCTTCCTCTAAATACAAAAGTATTGTTTAACTGTCTTTGAGAATGTTACTTATTCATCATAACTTCTTCTTTTGAAAAGATCCCCCAGGGCCACCAAAGGACCTACACCATGTGGATGTTGACAAGACTGAAGTCTCCCTTGTGTGGAATAAGCCAGATCGTGATGGTGGTTCTCCTATCACTGGATATTTGGTGGAATATCAGGAAGAAGGAACCCAAGACTGGATTAAGTTCAAGACTGTGACAAACCGAGACTGTGTTGTGACTGGCCTACAGCAAGGAAAGACCTATAGATTCCGTGTAAAAGCTGAAAATATCGTGGGTCTTGGTCTCCCTGACACAACTATTCCAATAGAATGTCAAGAAAAACTAGGTAATTTTTGGATTGGTATTTTTATTTAGTTTTTTTAAAATTATTCATATCGTAAAAAAAAAAAATACCAACCCTAATTTCCTGCTGTTTGCTTTTTAGTGCCTCCATCTGTAGAGCTGGATGTGAAATTAATAGAAGGCCTTGTGGTAAAAGCTGGAACTACAGTCAGATTCCCAGCCATTATAAGAGGTGTACCCGTTCCCACTGCAAAGTGGACTACCGATGGGAGTGAGATTAAAACTGATGAACATTACACAGTTGAAACTGACAACTTCTCCTCAGTACTTACCATTAAGAACTGCTTAAGGAGAGACACTGGGGAATATCAAATCACAGTCTCCAATGCAGCTGGCAGCAAAACAGTAGCTGTGCATCTCACTGTCCTTGATGTTCCTGGTCCCCCAACAGGACCTATTAACATTCTGGATGTTACCCCTGAACATATGACTATCTCATGGCAGCCACCTAAGGATGATGGGGGAAGCCCTGTGATAAATTATATTGTTGAGAAAAAAGATACAAGAAAAGATACATGGGGCGTTGTCTCTTCAGGAAGCAGTAAGACAAAGCTGAAAGTCCCACATCTACAAAAAGGCTGCGAATATGTTTTCCGAGTGAGCGCAGAGAATAAGATGGGTGTTGGTCCCCCACTTGACTCAGTACCTACTGTTGCTAAACATAAATTTAATCCTCCATCACCTCCTGGTAAGCCAGTGGTTACTGACATTACTGAAAATGCTGCCACAGTGTCCTGGACTCTGCCCAAATCAGATGGTGGCAGTCCAATAACTGGTTACTACGTGGAACGTCGAGAAATGACTGGCAAATGGGTGAGGGTCAACAAAACACCTATAGCGGACCTGAAGTTTCGAGTGACAGGACTCTATGAAGGAAATACATATGAGTTCAGAGTTTTTGCTGAAAATCTTGCAGGACTAAGCAATCCCTCCCCAAGTTCTGACCCAATAAAAGCTTGCCGGCCCATCAAACCACCTGGACCACCTATTAATCCTAAACTGAAAGACAAGAGCAAAGAAACAGCTGACTTGGTGTGGACAAAGCCTCTCAGTGATGGCGGTAGCCCCATTCTAGGCTATGTAGTAGAATGTCAGAAAGCTGGGACAACCCAGTGGAACAGGATTAATAAAGATGAACTCATTAGGCAGTGCGCCTTTAGGGTACCTGGACTAGTTGAAGGAAATGAGTACAGGTTCCGAATAAAGGCAGCTAATATTGTGGGAGAGGGAGAGCCAAGAGAGCTAGCAGAATCTGTGATTGCAAAAGACATCCTTCATCCTCCAGAAGTAGAGCTTGATGTGACCTGTCGTGATGTTATTACCGTTAGAGTGGGCCAAACTATCCATATCATTGCTCGAGTCAAAGGCAGACCTGAACCAGACATAACTTGGTCCAAGGAAGGCAAAGTATTGGTCCGAGAAAAGCGGGTTGACATAATTCATGATCTACCTCGTGTCGAGCTACAAATTAAAGAAGCTGTGAGAGCTGATCATGGCAAGTATATCATCTCTGCTAAGAACAGCAGTGGCCATGCCCAAGGTTCGGCCATCGTTAATGTCCTTGACAGACCTGGGCCTTGCCAGAATTTAAAGATTAGCAATGTAAACAAAGAAAACTGTACCATTTCTTGGGAAAACCCACTAGACAATGGTGGCTCAGAGATAACAAATTTCATAGTGGAATCTCGCAAACCAAACCAGAAAGGCTGGTCAATTGTTGCTTCAGATGTCACTAAGCGGTTAATCAAGGCCAACCTTTTAGCCAACAATGAATACTATTTCCGAGTTTGTGCAGAGAATAAAGTAGGTGTCGGACCAACCATTGAAACAAAAACTCCAATTCTGGCTATTAACCCTATTGATAGACCAGGTGAGCCTGAAAACCTTCATATTGCAGACAAAGGAAAGACATTTGTCTACCTAAAGTGGCGGCGGCCTGACTATGACGGTGGCAGCCCAAATCTGTCATATCATGTGGAGAGGAGGCTGAAGGGTTCTGCTGACTGGGAAAGAGTACACAAAGGAAGCATTAAAGAAACCCACTACATGGTTGACAAATGCGTTGAAAACCAGATTTATGAGTTCCGAGTACAAACAAAGAACGAAGGTGGGGAAAGTGACTGGGTGAAGACAGAGGAAGTTGTTGTGAAGGAAGACCTACAGAAACCAGTACTGGATCTGAAATTAAGTGGTGTGCTGACTGTCAGAGCAGGGGAGACCATTAGACTTGAGGCAGGTGTCAGAGGCAAACCATTTCCAGAAGTTTCATGGACCAAGGACAAAGATGCTACAGATTTAACAAGATCACCAAGGGTGAAGATTGATACCAGTGCTGATTCTTCTAAATTTACTCTTACTAAAGCAAAGCGAAGTGATGGTGGCAAATACGTAATTACAGCAACTAACACAGCGGGCAGTTTTGTGGCCTACGCCACCGTCAATGTTTTAGATAAGCCTGGCCCTGTAAGGAACCTGAAAATCTCCGACGTGTCCAGTGATAGGTGTACGATTCGCTGGGATCCACCGGAGGATGACGGTGGCTGTGAAATCCAAAACTATATCCTAGAAAAATGTGAAAGCAAGCGAATGGTTTGGTCTACCTATTCCGCTAATGTCTTAACACCTAGTGCTACAGTAACACGTCTTATAGAAGGAAACGAGTATATCTTCAGAGTCCGTGCAGAAAATAAAATAGGCACAGGGCCTCCCACGGAAAGTAAACCAGTCATTGCAAAAACCAAATTTGATAGACCTGGTCGCCCTGACCCCCCAGAAGTCACTAAAGTAAACAAAGAAGAAATGACTGTGGTTTGGAGTCCACCTGAGTATGATGGTGGGAAGTCCATCACAGGATACTTTTTGGAGAAAAAGGAAAAACATTCAACACGATGGGTCCCTGTTAACAAGAGTTCAATCCCCGAGAGACGTTTGAAGGTTCAGAATCTCTTCCCGGGACATGAATATCAGTTCCGTGTCAAGGCAGAAAATGAAATTGGAATTGGAGAACCATCTTTGCCGTCAAGACCAGTGGTGGCAAAAGACCCCATAGGTATGATATTCTTGCTTTTTCTGATACTATCCAACTCTTAATCCCCAGTACAGAGTCATTAGATAGATAAATTAAATCTGTAACATCAAAGCTTTTTTATTCAGTATTTTTATAAGTAGATCTTTTACCAAGTCACCTGAAATGTACAAACAATGGTAGATCCTGATTTTATGAAAGAACACAGGGGTACTCAGTAGCTGAGATATTGAAAATCCTATCTTTGACTGAGAATAGACTATATCAAAGTACTCATTGAAGTATCACTTATAGCAGCTAACCATGCATAAATTTACTCTTGCCTAATTTATTTTCAGAACCACCTGGTCCACCAACCAATCTCAAAGTGGTTGATACAACCAAAAGTTCCATAACTCTTGCATGGGGAAAACCAGTGTACGATGGTGGCGCACCGATAATTGGATATGTTGTGGAAATGAGACCCAAAAAACCAGACACGTCACCTGATGAAGGCTGGAAAAGGTGCAATGCTGCCGCACAGCTTGTTCGCATGGAGTTCACTGCTACCAGCTTGGATGAAAACCAGGAATATGAGTTCAGGGTGTGTGCCCAAAACCAAGTTGGCATTGGGCGCCCTGCAGAACTCAAGGACGCCATTCAACCTAAAGAAATCTTAGGTGAGGCCCTATTTTATCACTTCATTCATTCATACTTCATTTCTCTTATGACTTCCCCCACATTTTGTAGAGTCAACTAATGGCTTTCTTGTCATCTGCAGAACCTCCGGAGATTGATTTGGATGCCAGCATGAGAAAACTGGTCGTAGTGAGGGCAGGATGCCCGATCCGACTCTTTGCCATAGTGAGAGGGCGACCAGCCCCTAAAGTCACTTGGCGAAAAATGGGAATTGACAACGTGGTCAGAAAAGGCCAAGTTGATCTGGTTGATACTATGGCCTTCCTTGTCATCCCCAATTCCACACGTGATGACTCCGGAAAATACTCCTTGACACTTGTGAACCCGGCTGGGGAAAAGGCTGTGTTCGTCAATGTCAGAGTACTAGGTGCGTTACTAACAAGCTTCCTCCTTCCCTTCAAAAACACATTTGTTAATAAGGAGGCTGAGGAGGCATATCTGTCTGATTTTGTGGTTCCTTACAGATACTCCTGGACCTGTGTCTGAGTTGAAAGTTTCAGATGTCACCAAAACATCGTGCCACGTTTCCTGGGCCCCTCCTGAGAACGATGGCGGGAGCCAAGTGACACATTATATCGTGGAGAAACGTGACGCAGAGAGAAAGACATGGTCAACAGTTACCCCAGAAGTTAAGAAAACAAGCTTCCAAGTCTCCAATCTTGTCCCTGGGAATGAGTATTTCTTCAGAGTAACTGCTGTCAATGAGTATGGCCCCGGTGTCCCAACAGATGTCCCCAAACCAGTGCTTGCATCAGATCCTCTAAGTAAGTAATAGCCTTTCCCTCTCTTTTCCACTCTGATGCCCTACATTATCAAGGTCAAGATAACGACACATTTTGCCCCACCACTGAAAGAGCTTTAATTTGTAGAAGCCCAAACAGTACACATGAATATCTAACTCTCTCCTTAATTCATCTGGCATACTATTTGCTTTCAATATGCTGAACAACAGTTTCCATGGACTTTGAAGCAAATGGCATACTAAATAAAACACTTAAGTATATTAACAAATGGACTTGATTAGGTTACCCAGACAGTTTTCTAAATCATGTTTTTCCTCTAGGTGAGCCGGATCCCCCAAAGAAACTGGAGGTTACTGAAATGACAAAGAACAGCGCCACATTGGCCTGGCTGCCTCCACTGCGTGACGGTGGCGCTAAAATCGACGGCTACATCATAAGCTACAGGGAGGAAGAGCAGCCTGCAGATCGCTGGACAGAGTACTCAGTGGTTAAAGACCTCAGCCTTGTTGTCACTGGCCTAAAGGAAGGGAAGAAATACAAATTTAGAGTAGTGGCCAGGAACGCTGTGGGAGTCAGTTTGCCCAGAGAAGCAGAAGGAGTGTATGAAGCCAAAGAACAGCTGTGTAAGTCACTGCTGTCATTGTTGTCGTGTGCTAAAGTTTATTACCATTTTCTTCACACATGTAAGCATTTCTCTCTGAGGAATACAGTTCTAGAAACACTTCAGTAATAGTCGAGAACAGTGATTTTGAACCATTTAAGTCCACTTTAACTTGTGACACACAATATACACATATATATGTCATGGTGCAAACACATATAACTAAAAAAACTTTTTTGAAGCAATACCTATCTTTGTTCTGTATCCCAGACTCATATTTTCTATTCAATTCAATCCCATTCTTTTTTTTTTAAAAAGTAGCTATAATGCCAACATTAAATTGTATCCACTAATGAGTTGAAGTCCACAATTTGAAAAATACTCAGTATAGTTCCCAATCAGAGGAAATTAACCTTCCCACAAAGTTAACATATTTTATTTTCCCGTTAGTGCCACCCAAGATCCTTATGCCAGAGCAAATTACTCTTAAGGCCGGGAAGAAACTCCGAGTTGAAGCCCATGTGTATGGAAAGCCTCATCCCACCTGTAAATGGAAAAAAGGAGAAGACGACGTTGTCACATCCAGCCACCTGGCAGTGCATAAAGCAGACAGCTCTTCGGTTCTGATCATAAAAGATGTTACTAGGAAAGACAGTGGCTACTACAGCCTCACTGCAGAGAACAGCTCTGGGACAGACACTCAGAAAATCAAAGTTACCATCATGGGTACGTGAAGCATTAGACATCTAACTATGCAGTTCAGGAAGGTTTTTCCTGTCAAATCCTCGTACTTACATTTCTGTCTTGGTTCATGCAGACGCCCCTGGGCCCCCCCAGCCTCCATTCGACATCTCCGACATAGATGCCGATGCCTGCTCCTTGTCCTGGCACATCCCTCTGGAGGACGGGGGCAGTAGCATCACCAATTACATAGTGGAGAAGTGTGATGTAAGCCGAGGTGACTGGGTGACAGCTCTGGCTTCAGTGACAAAAACTTCCTGCAGACTTGGAAAACTGATCCCAGGCCAGGAGTATATCTTCCGGGTCCGTGCTGAAAATCGATTTGGCATTTCAGAGCCTCTCACATCTCCAAAGATGCTGGCCAAGTTCCCGTTTGGTAGGTTTCTTCTGGGGAGAAAAATACTATGTTTTCCTTCTAGTCTGTTACTTAAGGGAGAAACTGACATTTCCCTTCTCTTCATCTCCAGATGTTCCCAGTGAACCAAAGAATGCCCGAATCACTAAAGTCAACAAAGACTGCATGTTTGTGGCATGGGACAGACCAGACAGTGATGGAGGGAGCCCCATTACTGGTTACCTGATTGAACGCAAAGAAAGAAACGGTTTGCTCTGGGTGAAAGCTAATGATACTCCTGTCCGGTCAACTGAATATCCCTGTGCTGGCCTTGTGGAGGGTCTTGAGTATTCATTCAGAATCTATGCCCTGAACAAAGCTGGATCCAGCCCACCTAGCAAACCAACAGAATATGTAACTGCAAGAATGCCAGTTGGTGAGTTTGTGTTTTGTTTTGTTTTGCTTTAGAGGGACACTTTCAAATCTTAGAATCTCCTAAGACTACTTCCATTCAGGAATGTGTTCTGGGTGATAATGTGAAATAGGGAAATTTCAAACTTTTGCTATTAAGATAACTGCTGAGAATACCTCTTTTGGTTTCAGATCCTCCTGGAAAGCCTGAAGTTATTGATGTTTCCAAGAGTACTGTATCCCTCGTATGGGCTCGTCCAAAGCATGATGGAGGCAGCAAAATTATTGGCTATTTTGTGGAAGCTTGCAAACTTCCTGGTGATAAGTGGGTACGGTGCAATACAACACCTCACCAGATTCCCCAGGAAGAGTACACAGTTACTGGATTAGAAGAGAATGCTCAGTATCAATTTAGAGCCATTGCTAAGACAGCAATAAACATCAGCCAGCCTTCTGAACCTTCTGATCCAGTGACTATCCTTGAAGAAAATGGTAAGATTCTATGGAGTATCGTAGGCAAAGGTGGACAGTACTCATAATGTGTATTTCTCCTAGCAACTAAGTAAATCTATATCTGTGGAGAAAAGAACAGGTAAAATGATAGGTGTTTGGTATACAGACTTGAAAAATTCTGTACAGGAGAATCTCAATAATGTGTTATATTAAAGAGCAGGATAGAAAACTGTGAGGCCTGTATGATTTCAACCCTACACTTGCACAGAATGATGACCAAGAAATGCACCAACATGATGGTGGTGAAAATTTAAAGATGTTGGAATTAAGGGTGATCTTCACTAATTTTCCTGATACTTTCAGCATTATCACATTTCTACACAAAACCGTATTTCTTTTAGAAAGAGTATGTTACTTCCAAAAATTCTGTCTTGAACAACACATCACATAGGAATTTCCCACTTTTATTAATGAGTCATATAATATAGCTTTGTGTGTATTAAATCCTCTTATTTCTTTCCAGTTCCTCCCAGGATAGACCTGAGTTTGGCTATGAAATCTCTGCTGACTGTCAAAGCTGGAACTAATGTTTGCCTGGACGCTACTGTTTTTGGGAAACCAACACCGACGATCTCTTGGAAGAAGGATGGCACACTGCTAAAACCAGCAGAAGGCATAAAAATGGCGAAGAGTCGGAACCTGTGCACCCTGGAGCTGTTCAGCGTGAACCGAAAGGACTCAGGAGACTATACCATTACTGCGGAAAATTCAAGTGGCTCCAAATCAGCCACCATTAAGCTCAAAGTGTTAGGTAACTAAAGTGCTTAATTAGAATCTTGTATTTTATTTTGCCTAATGTGATGCAATAGAATTTACAAAATAGTAATAGAAAAGATGCATATCCTGGATGTATATTTTGAAATCACAGGATTATTCTCACCCGAGAACAGTAGCATTTTAGAACCGACAAGAGCATTAGAGATAACATATTCCAGTTATGCAATTTTACAAGTGAGGAAATTAATATTTTGAAAAATTCAGTGACTTCCAAGGTCATTCAGGAAGTTAATGACAATATCAGGATAGCAGCCTAGGTCTCCAGACCCCCATTCTACTCACTCCTTGTTTCCCACATGTTAGTGAAAGACTTCACTTTTCTCTCTTGTTCTTTCAGATAAACCAGGTCCTCCAGCATCTGTTAAAATCAACAAGATGTATGCAGACCGTGCAATGCTTTCTTGGGAGCCTCCTCTGGAAGACGGAGGCTCGGAAATCACCAACTATATTGTTGACAAACGTGAAACGAGCAGACCCAACTGGGCACAGGTCTCCGCTACTGTGCCCATCACCAGCTGCAGCGTGGAGAAACTGATAGAGGGCCACGAGTACCAGTTCCGAATCTGTGCTGAAAATAAATACGGGGTGGGCGATCCAATCTTAACTGAACCAGCAATTGCTAAAAATCCATACGGTAGGAACATTTCCCTGTGGCTTTTCCTTTTACTTTTTAAATGTCACCTTTGAGACCGGGAGATACTGACTTTTCAATCAATCTCTGCAGACCCACCCGGACGCTGTGATGCGCCTGTCATTAGCAACGTAACCAGAGACCACATGACGGTGAGCTGGAAACCTCCAGCGGATGACGGCGGCTCACCCATCACCGGCTATTTGGTTGAAAAGCGGGAAACCCAGGCAATTAACTGGACTAAAGTCAACAGAAAACCTGTTATAGAGAGAACTATAAAAGCGACAGGCCTCCAAGAAGGCACTGAATACGAGTTCCGAGTTACAGCTATAAATAAGGCCGGCCCAGGCAAACCTAGCGAAGCATCCAAAGCCGTTTATGCTCGGGACCCTCAGTGTGAGTTCTTGTGAAAAGGTCTCTTATACTGTGTTAAAATCAACTTTGAACAACCAGGAAGTGAGGTTGTAATGAAAATTTTTTATCACTATTTATCCTCAGATCCTCCCGGCCCACCAGCTTTTCCTAAAGTATACGATACCACTCGTAGCTCTGTGAGTCTGTCTTGGGGCAAGCCAGCCTATGATGGCGGTAGCCCTATCATCGGTTACCTTGTCGAAGTAAAACGAGTCGACTCTGACAACTGGGTGAGGTGCAATTTACCAGATAAGCTACAGAAAACCCGCTTTGAGGTGACCGGCCTGATGGAAAACACAGAGTATCAGTTCCGCGTGTATGCTGTTAATAAGGTCGGATACAGTGACCCCAGTGACGTGCCAGACAACCACTGTCCCAAGGACATCCTAAGTAAGTGTTACCAGGAGAAATACATTGAGGGCATGTGGAACTCCCTTCCAAACATGTGTCTATTTACAGGCTTTGGCAGCGGTAACTCTAGGAGCGCATTTTGGGAGAGTTGGGTTGGTCATTGATGCTGTTATATAATAGGCCAAATGGAATGCAAGGTGATTAGTGGTTTTGAAAAGTTTTTCACACTTACATGAGAATTTCATGTCTTCAAAAGAAATGTGGAATATAGGAATTTTATCCTGAGAATAACAGATTTTTTAAGTAGTGAGCCGTTTATTCTTCTCACAGTTTTTTCTCTTCCAATCCACCCCTTTCCAAATATATAGATTAGGAGGCTCTCCATCTTAATTTCTTTGTATTCACTTGTTGTCCATAACCATTTCTGCCTTTATTTTGAATCAGTTACACCTCATCCCCTATGTACTTTTATTCCTACAGTGGAATAAAGAAAGAGAGGCAGAGTATAGAACAGAGGGCCTTCACTGAGTATAGAAAAGAAAAACCAGTATGGAAGAGAGCCAAGAACCAATCACCTACTTTCAATACATAAGAGTTTGAGCGCACACAGGGTGTATGAGAAGAGAAGGCACAGCTCCTCCAGGAGAGCTTGGTTCAGTCATCAGGGTACTGGGAAATGATAGGGTCAACAATCGCTGCAGAGTATTGAAATAGTTGACAAAAGTTTTGAGGATTATATAAAGGATTTTTTGGAGAACAAGAAACCAGTCCTAGAAAGAAGTATGTTTTAGGAGTGATTAAGTCCAATCCTTGGAAATACATCTGACCATTAAATTATCGTTCTAACTGTCTCCACGCAAACAGTTCCACCAGAGGGAGAACTTGATGCCGAGTTGAGGAAAACACTCATACTGCGTGCTGGTGTCACAATGCGACTCTACGTACCAGTAAAAGGACGCCCACCTCCGAAGATAACTTGGTCTAAACCCAACGTCAATCTAAGAGAAAGGGCTGGACTGGACATAAAGTCAACTGACTTTGACACTTTCCTGCGCTGTGAAAATGTGAACAAATATGATGCAGGGAAATATATCTTAACTCTGGAGAACAGCTGTGGTAAAAAGGAATATACCATTGTAGTGAAAGTGCTGGGTAAGTCTGTTTGAAAAAAATCATATATGTTAAAAATGTAGTTTTATACATTTCTTACATACTCATTTATGTACCATTTATCAGATACTCCCGGGCCACCTGTCAATGTGACTGTGAAAGAAATATCCAAAGACTCTGCTTACATTACTTGGGATCCTCCCATTATTGATGGTGGAAGCCCCATCATAAACTACGTGGTAGAAAAACGTGACGCAGAGAGGAAGTCCTGGTCCACCGTGTCAACTGAGTGCTCCAAAACAAGCTTCAGAGTGTCCAACTTGGAGGAGGGAAAATCCTACTTCTTCAGGGTGTTTGCCGAAAACGAGTACGGCATTGGCGATCCTGGTGAGACACGCGATGCCGTCAAAGCTTCTGGTAAGCAAGTGCGACACTACCCTCTCGTCCTGAGCGACAACTTACCTTGGTTCTCTCGGGCTTAGACTTATCACTTCTGCTTTGCTTTAGAAATACCTGGACCAGTTGTGGACCTGAAAGTGCTGTCTGTGACTAAGTCATCTTGTACCATCGGCTGGAAAAAGCCTCGCAGCGATGGTGGAAGTCGAATTACCGGATACGTAGTCGATTTCTTAACTGAAGAAAACAAGTGGCAACGAGTTATGAAATCGCTAAGCTTACAGTACCCGGCCAAAGATTTGATTGAAGGGAAGGAATATACCTTCAGAGTGAGTGCTGAGAACGAAAATGGAGAAGGAACCCCAAGTGAAATCACTGCCGTGGCAAAGGATGATGTTGGTGAGCCTCTGACCACGCATCTTCATTTTCCCTTTATTGTCAGCAAAAGTGCACTTCTCACTGACTTACAGATAAATCCTTAAAAAACTGTAACAATATGACAAAGTAAATTGCCTGTTCTTAAAACTATTCATTTATCTCTACTGTTTTACAGTGGCTCCTGACCTTGACTTAAAGGATCTACCTGATTTGTGCTACTTGGCTAAAGAAAACAGCAACTTCCGTCTTAAGATCCCCATAAAAGGCAAGCCGGCTCCAACAGTATCCTGGAAGAAAGGGGAAGATCCTCTCGCCACTGGCACAAGAGTCAGTGTTGAGTCATCCGCAGTTAACACAACTCTCGTCGTGTATGATTGCCAAAAATCCGATGCTGGCAAGTACACAATCACACTGAAAAATGTTGCGGGCACAAAAGAAGGAACTCTCTCTATAAAAGTTGTTGGCAAGCCTGGCATCCCCACTGGACCAATCAAATTTGATGAAGTCACAGCAGAAGCCATTACCTTAAAGTGGGGTCCTCCAAAGGACGACGGAGGTTCTGAAATCACCAATTATATCCTAGAAAAGAGAGATTCTGTAAACAACAAGTGGGTGACATGTGCTTCGGCTGTCCAGAAAACCACCTTTAGAGTAACCAGACTTCATGAGGGTCTGGAGTACACCTTCAGGGTCAGCGCTGAAAACAAATACGGGGTAGGAGAGGGCCTGAAATCGGAGCCAATTGTTGCTAAACATCCATTTGGTAAGTGTCTCAATGTCAGCAAACAGAAAGCAAAAAATAGTTTTGAGGAAGTTCCTTGTTATAAACCTTGCATTATTATATATTTTCCCAGATGTGCCCGATGCTCCCCCACCTCCCAATATTGTGGATGTCAGACATGATTCAGTATCTCTGACTTGGACAGACCCCAGGAAAACTGGTGGCTCTCCAATCACAGGTATTTACTTTGCTCTTATCCTACAGCTTTTACATTAATGTTTCTTCCAAATCCTCCTCCCTGAACACAAGTTGATGCATGCTCCTTATTTACACAGCACTATGTGCACATGCAATAATGTGTTTTTCTTCCAGTACTTCGGCATTCAGTACATTAAGCATTAATTAAGCTAATTAGGCTAATGCTTAATTTCACTGAAAATCTCTTAATATAAGAGTTTGTAAAGAAAGGCTTTCTTAGTGATAATATCTATTTTTGTAAGTTAAAATTTTTCAACAAAAGGTATAATGAATATGCATATTCCAAAAGGAAAAAAATGGCACCATACCTAGGTAATAACAAGTGTAGATATCAGCAAGAATAATGATTTATTCCACATATCCATGTATAAATTATTTGAGAAAAAGCGCATGTTTTAAAATCAGGCTGCATTTGTACTTTCTATTTGAATTGACACATCACTGGGTCTCTTCTAGGGTATCACATCGAGTTCAAGGAAAGAAACAGCCTTTTGTGGAAGAGAGCTAACAAGATTCCCATCAGGATGAAAGAGTTCAGAGTGACAGGATTAACGGAAGGCCTTGAATATGAATTCCGAGTAATGGCCATCAATTTAGCAGGTGTAGGCAAGCCAAGCCTGCCGTCAGAGCCAGTCGTGGCACTGGATCCAATCGGTAAGTCATTATACAAAGAAAAACCCAGGTGCATTTTCTGCATGAAAAAAAAATTGGTATTTGTTTAACCGGTTCCCCACCCCACTATGTTTTAGATCCTCCCGGGAAGCCTGAGGTTATCAGTGTAACAAGGAATTCAGTGACTCTCATCTGGACTGAACCCAAATACAACGGTGGTCATAAGTTGACTGGATACATAGTGGAGAAGCGGGATCTACCCGCCAAATCTTGGATGAAAGCCAACCACGTTAATGTCCCAGATTGTGCCTTTACTGTAACCGACCTTGTGGAGGGTGGAAAATATGAATTCAGAATCAGAGCAAAGAATACAGCAGGTGCTATCAGTGCTCCATCAGAAAGTACGGGAACCATTATTTGCAAGGATGAATATGGTAGGTTTGTTTTACTTTTTGTGCACATGAGAACATCAAATTATGCCTCCTTCCTTTTCTGATTAGAGGGCTTTTTTTTTTCTTTGCAGAGGCACCCATCATTGTCCTTGATCCCACAATAAAAGATGGACTGACGGTTAAAGCAGGAGATACCATTGTTCTGAGTGCCATCAGCATTCTTGGCAAACCCCTTCCAAAGTCAAGTTGGTCCAGGGCAGGAAAAGACATCAGACCATCAGATATCATTCAGATATCTTCCACCCCGACCTCTTCCATGCTTGCTGTCAAGTATGCCACTAGAAAAGATGCTGGTGAATACACCATCACTGCCACCAATCCTTTTGGCACAAAGGAGGAACACGTGAAGGTAACAGTTCTCGATGTGCCTGGTCCCCCAGGCCCCATTGAAATCAGTAATGTTTCTGCTGAAAAAGCAACCCTTACATGGACACCTCCCTTGGAAGATGGTGGCTCACCGATTAAGTCCTACGTTCTTGAAAAGAGGGAAACGAGCCGACTCTTGTGGACAGTGGTGGCTGAAGATATTCAGTCTTGCAGGCACGTGGCAACCAAACTTATCCAAGGAAATGAGTACCTCTTCCGCGTCTCCGCCGTAAACCAATATGGCAAAGGAGAACCTGTGCAGTCCGAGCCTGTCAAAATGGTGGACAGATTTGGTACGTACAGCATGCGAGGGAACTGATGTGTAAGTACTAATAGCAGAGTCTAAAAAACAGGATTTCTCACACACTGGCTTCTTTTTTCAGGTCCCCCTGGCCCTCCTGAAAAGCCAGAAGTATCAAATGTCACTAAAAACACTGCCACTGTCAGCTGGAAAAGGCCAATTGATGATGGCGGTAGTGAGATCACAGGATATCATGTAGAAAGGAGAGAAAAGAAAGGCTTGCGATGGGTGAGAGCAACAAAGACGCCAGTTTCTGATCTCAGATGCAAAGTAACAGGACTTCAAGAAGGAAACACCTATGAATTCCGCGTCAGTGCAGAAAACAAAGCAGGAATTGGCCCACCTAGCGAAGCTTCAAATCTTGTTTTAATGAAAGACGTGGCATGTTAGTATTTACCTTTTTCAACACAGCCCATTTGAGGGTGGTGATGTTTCACTAATTTATCCGAAGGCCAGACTCTTAATATATATGTTTGTGTCTTGGTTTCCTTGCAGATCCTCCAGGACCACCTTCTAATGCACGTGTCACTGACACGACAAAGAAGTCTGCTTCTTTAGCGTGGGGCAGGCCTCATTACGATGGCGGACTTGAAATCACTGGCTATATCGTGGAGCATCAAAAAGCAGGAGAGGAGGCTTGGATAAAAGATACAACAGGAGCTGCCCTCCGAATCACTGAGTTTGTTGTCCCTGATCTTCAGACGAAAGAAAAATACAATTTCAGAATCAGTGCCATCAACGATGCAGGTGTTGGGGAGCCAGCAGTGATTCCAGATGTTGAAATTGTAGAAAGGGAAATGGTGCCTGATTTCGAACTCGATGCCGAGCTTCGAAGAACACTTGTCGTTAGAGCAGGACTCAGTATTAGAATATTTGTGCCAATCAAAGGTCGCCCTGCTCCTGAAGTGACATGGACCAAAGACGATATCAACCTTAAAAACCGAGCAAACATTGAAAACACAGAATCGTTTACTCTTCTGATTATCCCAGAATGTAACCGTTATGACACGGGTAAATTTGTGATGACTATTGAAAACCCTGCTGGGAAGAAGAGTGGCTTTGTTAACGTCAGAGTCCTGGATACACCAGGCCCCGTCCTTAACCTCAGGCCTACTGAAATCACAATGGACAGTGTCACCCTGCAGTGGGAGCTCCCCCTGGTAGACGGCGGCTCACGTATAACAAACTATATTGTGGAGAAACGAGAAGCAACACGGAAATCTTACTCCACAGCCACCACTAAGTGCCATAAATGCACATATAAGGTTACTGGCTTGTCTGAAGGATGTGAATACTTCTTCAGAGTGATGGCAGAAAATGAGTATGGGATTGGTGAGCCAACAGAAACAACAGAACCGGTAAGAGCCTCTGAAGCACCATTACCACCAGACAGTCTGAATATTATGGACATAACTAAGAGCACGGTCAGCCTGGCATGGCCTAAACCAAAACACGATGGTGGCAGTAAGATCACTGGCTATGTGATTGAAGCCCAAAGGAAAGGCTCTGACCAGTGGACTCACATCACAACCGTGAAGGGGTTAGAATGCGTTGTGAAGAATCTAACCGAAGGGGAAGAATACACCTTCCAAGTGATGGCAGTGAACAGCGCAGGGCGCAGTGCCCCTAGAGAAAGCAGGCCCGTCATTGTCAAGGAGCAGACAATGCTTCCAGAATTGGATCTCCGTGGCATTTATCAGAAATTAGTCATTGCCAGAGCTGGTGACAACATCAAAGTTGAAATCCCAGTGCTTGGTCGACCGAAACCCACAGTTACTTGGAAAAAAGGAGAGCAACTTCTTAAACAGACACAGAGGGTTAATTTTGAACACACAGAGACTTCAACCATCTTAAATATCAATGAGTGTGTAAGAAGTGATAGTGGACCCTATCCATTAACGGCAAGGAACATTGTAGGCGAGGTTGGTGATGTCATCACTGTTCAAGTCCATGACATCCCAGGACCGCCTACTGGACCAATCAAATTCGATGAAGTTTCATCTGATTTTGTAACCTTCTCTTGGGACCCACCTGAAAACGATGGAGGTGTACCAATAAGCAACTATGTAGTAGAAATGAGACAGACTGACAGTACTACTTGGACTGAGTTAGCAAGCACCGTCATACGCACTACCTACAAAGCCACCCACCTTACTACCGGAGTGGAGTATCAATTCCGAGTAAAAGCTCAAAACAGATATGGAGTGGGACCAGGCATCACATCAGCATCTGTAGTGGCCAGCTATCCTTTTAAGGTGCCTGGACCTCCTGGTACCCCTCAGGTAACTGCAGTTACCAAGGACTCAATGACAATTAGCTGGCACGAACCTCTCTCTGATGGTGGAAGCCCCATTTTAGGATATCACGTTGAAAGAAAGGAACGAAATGGTATTCTCTGGCAGACTGTGAGCAAAGCATTAGTACCAGGCAACATTTTCAAATCAACTGGACTTACAGATGGTATTGCTTATGAATTCCGAGTGATTGCAGAGAACTTGGCAGGCAAAAGCAAGCCGAGCAAGCCCTCTGAGCCTGTGCTGGCTTTGGATCCCATTGACCCACCAGGGAAACCGGTGCCTCTAAATATTACTAGACACACAGTGACACTTAAATGGGCTAAGCCTGAGTATACTGGAGGCTTTAAAATTACTAGTTATATAGTGGAAAAGAGAGACCTTCCTAATGGACGGTGGCTGAAGGCCAACTTCAGCAACATTTTGGAGAATGAATTTACAGTCAGTGGCCTAACAGAAGATGCTGCCTATGAGTTCCGTGTGATTGCCAAAAATGCCGCGGGTGCTATTAGTCCGCCATCTGAGCCATCAGATGCTATCACATGCAGGGATGACATTGAAGCCCCGAGGATAATAGTGGATGTTAAATTCAAGGACACAGTTACACTAAAAGCAGGTGAAGCATTCAAGCTGGAAGCTGATGTTCTAGGCCGCCCACCTCCAACAATGGAATGGACCAAAGATGGAAAGGAGCTCGAAGGCACAGCAAAATTAGAAATAAAAATTTTAGATTTCTCTACTAATCTGGTAAACAAGGATTCATCAAGAAGGGATGGTGGTGCCTATACCCTTACAGCAACTAATCCTGGGGGTTTCGCCAAACATATTTTCAATGTCAAAGTTCTTGATAGGCCAGGCCCACCTGAAGGACCTTTAGCCGTATCTGAAGTGACATCAGAAAAATGTGTGTTGTCCTGGTTGCCACCATTGGATGATGGAGGTGCCAAAATTGATCATTATGTAGTCCAGAAACGTGAAACCAGCAGACTGGCATGGACAAATGTAGCCTCCGAACTCCAAGTGACAAAACTAAAGGTCACTAAGCTTTTGAAAGGCAATGAATACATATTCCGTGTCATGGCAGTAAATAAATATGGAGTCGGAGAGCCACTGGAATCAGAGCCCGTGCTTGCCGTAGATCCTTATGGACCTCCTGATCCTCCTAAAAACCCCGAAGTCACAACTATCACTAAAGATTCCATGGTTGTCTGCTGGGGACATCCAGACTCTGATGGTGGAACTGAAATCACCAATTACATTGTGGAACGGCGTGATAAAGCTGGGCAACGCTGGGTGAAATGCAACAAAAAAACAGTTACTGATTTAAGATATAAAGTGTCTGGACTGACAGAAGGACACGAGTATGAGTTCCGGATTATGGCAGAAAATGCTGCTGGAGTCAGTGCCCCGAGCTCTACCAGTCCATTCTATAAGGCTTGTGACGCTGTGTTTAAACCCGGCCCGCCGGGTAACCCGCGTGTTCTAGATTCCAGCAGATCATCCATTTCAATTGCTTGGAATAAACCTATCTATGATGGAGGTTCAGAAATCACTGGATATATGGTCGAGATTGCCCTTCCAGAGGAAGATGAATGGCAGGTCGTCACTCCTCCAGCTGGCCTCAAAGCAACTTCCTACACCATCACCAACCTCATAGAGAACCAGGAATATAAAATCCGCATCTATGCCATGAATTCTCAAGGAATTGGGGAACCTGCACTTGTTCCGGGAACTCCAAAGGCTGAAGACAGGCTGCTGCCTCCGGAGATTGAACTGGACGCCGACCTGCGCAAAGTCGTTACTATAAGGGCTTGCTGTACCCTGAGACTTTTTGTCCCCATCAAAGGAAGGCCTGCACCTGAGGTGAAGTGGGCCCGAGAACACGGAGAATCTCTAGATAAAGCTAGCATTGAATCCACAAGCTCTTACACCCTGCTTATTGTTGGAAACGTAAACAGATTCGACAGTGGCAAATACATACTGACTGTAGAGAACAGCTCAGGCAGCAAATCCGCGTTTGTCAATGTCAGAGTACTAGATACACCAGGGCCTCCCCAGGATCTGAAGGTAAAGGAGGTCACTAAGACATCTGTCACACTGACATGGGAGCCTCCTCTCCTTGATGGAGGTTCAAAAATAAAGAACTATATTGTTGAAAAGCGGGAATCAACAAGAAAAGCATATTCAACTGTTGCAACGAATTGCCACAAGACTTCCTGGAAGGTAGACCAGCTTCAAGAAGGCTGTAGTTACTACTTCAGGGTCCTTGCTGAAAACGAATATGGCATCGGGCTACCTGCTGAAACTGCAGAATCTGTGAAAGCATCAGAACGACCTCTCCCTCCGGGAAAAATAACTTTGGTGGATGTCACAAGAAGTAGCGTGTCCCTTTCTTGGGAGAAACCAGAGCACGATGGAGGCAGCCGGATTCTAGGCTATATCGTAGAGATGCAGAGCAAAGGCAGTGACAAGTGGGTCACATGTGCCACAGTCAAAGTCACCGAAGCCACTATAACTGGATTAATTCAGGGGGAAGAATATTCCTTCCGTGTTTCAGCTCAGAATGAAAAGGGCATCAGTGATCCCAGACAACTGAGTGTGCCGGTAATTGCCAAAGATCTTGTCATTCCACCAGCCTTCAAACTCCTGTTTACTACTTTCACTGTACTGGCAGGAGAAGACCTGAAAGTTGATGTTCCATTCATTGGACGCCCCACACCAGCTGTCACCTGGCATAAAGATGAGGTACCACTGAAGCAGACAACTAGAGTAAATGCAGAGAGCACGGGAAGTAATTCATTACTGACAATAAAGGAAGCCTGCCGAGAAGATGTGGGACATTACACCGTTAAACTGACCAACTCAGCTGGTGAAGCCACTGAAATTCTTAACATTATTGTTCTTGACAAACCAGGGCCTCCAACTGGACCCGTTAAAATGGATGAAGTGACAGCTGACAGTATTACTCTGTCCTGGGGCCCACCTAAGTATGATGGCGGAAGTTCTATCAACAATTACATTGTAGAAAAACGGGACACTTCCACAACCACCTGGCAAATTGTGTCAGCTACTGTTGCGAGGACAACGATAAAAGCTTGCAGATTAAAGACTGGATGTGAATATCAGTTTAGGATTGCAGCTGAAAACAGATATGGAAAGAGTACCTACCTCAATTCAGAGCCTATTGTAGCCCAGTATCCATTCAAAGTCCCTGGTCCTCCTGGCACACCCTTCGTAACGCTGTCCTCCAAGGACAGCATGGAAGTGCACTGGAACGAGCCAGTCAGTGACGGAGGCAGCAAAGTCATCGGCTATCATCTGGAACGCAAGGAAAGAAATAGCATCCTCTGGGTGAAGTTGAACAAAACACCTATTCCTCAAACCAAGTTTAAAACAACTGGCCTTGAGGAAGGCATTGAGTATGAATTTAGAGTCTCTGCCGAGAACATCGTGGGCGTTGGCAAGCCCAGTAAAGTGTCCGAGTGCTACGTAGCCCGTGACCCATGTGATCCACCAGGGCGGCCAGAGGCGATCATTGTCACCCGGAACTCTGTAACCCTTCAGTGGAAGAAACCCACTTACGATGGTGGAAGCAAGATCACTGGTTATATTGTTGAGAAGAAAGAATTGCCTGATGGCCGCTGGATGAAAGCCAGTTTCACAAATGTCATTGACACTCAGTTTGAAGTAACTGGCCTGGTTGAAGACCACCGATACGAGTTCCGGGTTATAGCTCGAAATGCCGCAGGAGTGTTGAGTGAGCCATCAGAAAGCACGGGAGCAATAACAGCAAGAGACGAGGTAGATCCACCACGAATAAGTATGGATCCGAAATACAAAGAAACAATCGTGGTTCACGCTGGTGAATTTTTCAAGATCGATGCAGATGTTTACGGCAAGCCAATACCAACTATTCAGTGGATAAAAGGCGATCAGGAGCTTTCAGGCACGGCTCGATTAGAAATAAAGAGCACTGACTTCGCCACCAGCCTGAGTGTAAAGGATGCAGTGCGCGTTGACAGTGGAAATTACATACTGAAGGCCAAAAATGTTGCAGGAGAGAGATCGGTTACCGTGAACGTCAAAGTTCTTGACAGACCAGGACCGCCTGAAGGGCCCGTCGTCATAACGGGAGTTACATCGGAAAAATGCTCGCTGGCTTGGAAGCCCCCACTGCAGGATGGTGGGAGTGATATCATAAATTATATCGTGGAGAGGAGAGAAACCAGCCGCTTAGTTTGGACTGTGGTTGATGCCAATGTGCAAACTCTCAGCTGCAAGGTTACTAAGCTTCTCGAAGGCAATGAATATATTTTCCGTATAATGGCTGTAAACAAATATGGTGTTGGTGAACCTCTTGAATCTGAGCCAGTAATTGCTAAGAATCCATTTGTAGTGCCAGACGCACCAAAGGCTCCAGAAATCACCGCCGTGACCAAGGACTCAATGATCGTCGTATGGGAAAGGCCGGCCTCTGATGGCGGCAGTGAAATTCTGGGCTATGTTCTTGAAAAACGCGATAAAGAGGGCATTAGATGGACAAGATGCCACAAACGTTTGATTGGGGAACTGCGCTTGAGGGTAACTGGACTCATAGAAAACCACAGTTACGAATTCAGAGTGTCAGCCGAGAATGCTGCTGGACTTAGTGAACCAAGCCCACCTTCTGCTTACCAAAAAGCCTGTGATCCAATTTATAAACCAGGACCTCCAAATAATCCCAAAGTCACAGATATTACTAGATCTTCGGTCTTCCTTTCTTGGAGCAAACCAATATATGACGGCGGCTGTGAAATCCAAGGGTACATTGTTGAAAAGTGTGATGTGAGCGATGGCGAATGGACAATGTGCACTCCACCCACTGGAATCCACAAAACAAACCTGGAGGTAGAGAAGCTCTTGGAAAAGCATGAGTACAACTTCCGCATCTGTGCTATCAATAAAGCTGGAGTTGGAGAACATGCTGATGTCCCTGGACCTGTTATAGTTGAAGAAAAACTAGAAGCACCAGACATTGATCTTGACCTAGAACTGAGGAAAATTATAAACATAAGGGCAGGCGGCTCCTTGAGGTTATTTGTTCCAATTAGAGGCCGTCCTACACCAGAAGTTAAATGGGGGAAGATGGATGGTGACATCCGAGATGCAGCTATAATTGACGTCACTAGCAGTTTCACCTCTCTTGTTCTTGATAATGTCAACCGATATGATAGTGGAAAATATACTCTCACCTTAGAAAACAGCAGTGGAACAAAGTCTGCCTTTGTTACTGTGAGAGTCCTGGACACGCCGAGTCCACCTGTTAACCTGAAGGTCACAGAAATCACTAAAGACTCAGTATCAATTACATGGGAGCCTCCTTTGTTGGATGGAGGATCCAAAATCAAAAATTACATTGTTGAGAAACGTGAAGCCACAAGAAAATCATATGCTGCAGTTGTAACAAATTGCCATAAGAATTCTTGGAAAATAGATCAACTCCAAGAAGGTTGCAGTTACTACTTCAGAGTCACAGCTGAGAATGAGTACGGTATTGGCCTTCCTGCCCGCACTGCCGATCCAATTAAGGTTGCAGAGGTCCCACAACCTCCAGGAAAAATAACTGTGGATGATGTCACCAGAAACAGTGTCTCCTTGAGTTGGACAAAGCCTGAACATGACGGTGGCAGTAAAATCATTCAGTATATTGTGGAAATGCAAGCTAAACAGAGTGAGAAATGGTCGGAATGTGCTCGTGTCAAGTCCCTTGAAGCAGTAATTACCAACCTAACTCAGGGGGAAGAATATCTTTTTAGAGTTGTTGCTGTCAATGAAAAGGGGAGAAGCGATCCTAGGTCTCTTGCAGTTCCAATAGTTGCCAAAGATCTGGTCATTGAGCCTGATGTAAGACCTGCATTCAACAGTTACAGTGTACAGGTTGGACAAGATCTGAAGATAGAAGTGCCAATTTCTGGTCGTCCTAAACCAACCATTACATGGACTAAAGATGGTGTCTCACTGAAGCAGACTACAAGAATCAACGTTACCGATTCACCTGACCTCACAGTGCTCAGTATTAAAGAAACTCATAAGGATGATGGTGGGCATTATGGAATCACAGTTGCTAATGTTGTTGGTCAGAAAACGGCATCCATTGAAATTATAACTCTAGATAAACCTGATCCTCCAAAAGGACCTGTTAAATTTGATGATGTCAGTGCCGAAAGTATTACGTTATCATGGAACCCTCCGTTATATACTGGGGGTTGCCAGATCACCAACTACATTGTTCAGAAAAGAGATACAACCACCACCGTTTGGGATACTGTTTCTGCTACTGTTGCCAGAACTACACTCAAAGTGACCAAGCTGAAAACTGGTACAGAATATCAATTCAGAATATTTGCTGAGAACAGATATGGGCAAAGCTTTGCCTTGGAGTCTAATGCAATTGTAGCTCAGTATCCCTACAAAGAACCAGGCCCTCCAGGCACACCATTTGTCACAGCCATTTCCAAAGACTCCATGGTTGTCCAGTGGCACGAGCCCGTCAATAACGGTGGAAGCCCAGTCATAGGTTACCACCTTGAAAGAAAGGAAAGAAATAGTATTTTGTGGACAAAAGTCAACAAAACTATTATTCATGACACCCAGTTTAAAGCAGTCAATCTTGAGGAAGGCATTGAATATGAATTCAGGGTTTGTGCTGAAAATATTGTCGGTGTAGGAAAAGCAAGCAAGAATTCCGAATGCTATGTAGCCAGAGATCCCTGTGACCCACCAGGAACCCCAGAAGCAATAATTGTTAAGAGAAATGAGATCACTTTACAGTGGGCCAAACCTGTGTATGATGGTGGAAGTGTGATTACAGGTTATATCGTAGAGAAACGTGATTTGCCTGACGGTCGTTGGATGAAAGCCAGTTTCACAAATGTCATTGAAACTCAATTTACTGTGTCAGGTCTTACTGAAGATCAAAGATATGAATTCAGAGTCATTGCAAAGAATGCAGCTGGTACAATAAGTAAACCCTCTGACAGTACTGGGCCAATAACGGCCAAGGATGAGGTTGAACTCCCAAGAATTTCAATGGATCCAAAATTCAGAGACACGATTGTGGTAAATGCTGGAGAAACATTCAGGCTTGAGGCTGACGTCCACGGAAAGCCCCTGCCAACCATTGAGTGGTTACGAGGAGATAAAGAAATTGAAGAATCTGCTAGATGTGAAATTAAAAACACAGATTTCAAGGCTTTGCTTATTGTAAAAGATGCCATTAGAATCGATGGTGGACAGTATATTTTAAGAGCTTCCAATGTGGCAGGTTCCAAGTCATTCCCAGTAAATGTGAAAGTTTTAGACAGACCAGGACCTCCAGAAGGGCCAGTCCAGGTTACTGGAGTCACTGCTGAAAAGTGCACTTTAGCATGGTCCCCACCACTACAAGACGGCGGCAGTGACATTTCCCACTATGTTGTTGAAAGGAGAGAAACGAGTCGACTTGCCTGGACTGTTGTTGCTTCCGAAGTTGTGACCAATTCTCTGAAAGTAACCAAACTCTTAGAAGGAAATGAATATATTTTCCGGATAATGGCTGTCAACAAATATGGTGTGGGCGAGCCGCTGGAATCTGCACCAGTACTGATGAAAAATCCATTTGTGCTTCCTGGACCACCGAAAAGCTTGGAAGTCACCAACATTGCCAAGGACTCCATGACTGTCTGTTGGAACCGTCCCGATAGTGATGGTGGAAGTGAGATTATTGGGTACATCGTAGAGAAGAGAGACAGAAGCGGCATTAGGTGGATAAAATGTAATAAACGCCGCATCACAGATCTGCGTCTAAGAGTAACAGGATTAACAGAAGATCACGAGTACGAATTCCGGGTCTCTGCAGAAAATGCTGCTGGAGTTGGAGAACCAAGTCCAGCAACAGTTTATTATAAGGCTTGTGATCCTGTGTTTAAACCTGGCCCACCCACCAATGCACACGCTGTAGACACCACTAAAAATTCAATCACGGTTGCCTGGGGTAAACCCATCTATGATGGTGGCAGTGAGATCCTGGGGTATGTAGTAGAACTTTGTAAAGCAGATGAAGAAGAATGGCAAATAGTCACTCCACCGACTGGCCTGAAAGCCACTCGGTTTGAAATTGCAAAACTCACGGAACACCAAGAGTATAAAATACGAGTCTGTGCCCTCAATAAAGTTGGTTTAGGTGAGGCTACTCCCGTTCCTGGTACTGTGAAACCAGAAGACAAACTTGAAGCACCTGAACTTGACCTTGATTCTGAATTAAGGAAAGGGATTGTTGTAAGAGCTGGTGGATCTGCCAGAATTCACATTCCATTCAAAGGCCGTCCAACACCTGAGATCACTTGGTCTCGAGAAGAAGGTGAACTCGCAGATAAGGTTCAAATTGAAAAGGGATTAAACTATACCCAACTTTCAATAGATAACTGTGATAGAAATGATGCTGGAAAATATATTCTCAAGCTGGAAAACAGCAGTGGATCTAAATCTGCTTTTGTAACTGTGAAAGTTCTTGATACCCCAGGACCACCACAGAATCTGGCAGTCAAAGAAGTGAAAAAAGATTCTGTCATCCTGGTATGGGAACCACCCATCATTGATGGAGGTGCAAAGGTCAAGAACTATGTTATTGACAAACGTGAGTCTACCAGAAAAGCGTATGCTAATGTGAGCAATAAATGCAACAAAACGAGCTTTAAAGTTGAGAATCTTACAGAAGGAGCCATCTATTACTTCAGAGTGATGGCTGAAAATGAATTTGGAGTTGGTGTTCCAGTAGAAACTGTTGATGCTGTGAAAGCTGCTGAACCTCCTTCCCCACCAGGAAAGGTCACACTCACTGATGTGTCCCAGACCAGCGCATCGCTTATGTGGGAGAAACCTGAATATGATGGTGGTAGCAGAATCCTGGGGTATGTTGTTGAAATGCAGTCAAAGGGAACTGAAAAATGGAGCATCGTGGCTGAATCCAAAGTCTGCAATGCAGTTGTTACTGGTTTGAGTTCTGGACAAGAGTATCAGTTCCGTGTCAAGGCTTACAATGAGAAAGGGAAGAGTGACCCCAGAGTGCTTGGCGTTCCTGTCATAGCCAAGGACTTGACTATACAGCCTAGTCTGAAGTTGCCGTTTAACACCTATAGTGTTCAAGCTGGAGAAGATCTTAAAATAGAAATTCCAGTTATTGGCCGACCAAGACCTACAATTTCATGGGTCAAAGATGGTGAGCCTCTTAAACAGACAACAAGAGTAAATATTGAGGAAACAGCTACTTCCACTATTTTGCACATTAAAGAAAGTAGCAAAGATGACTTTGGAAAATACACCGTAACGGCAACAAATAGTGCAGGTGCGGCAACAGAAAATCTCAGCGTTATCGTTTTGGAAAAGCCTGGACCTCCAGTTGGACCAGTGCGGTTTGATGAAGTTAGTGCAGACTTTGTGGTCATATCTTGGGAACCTCCAGCTTATACTGGTGGCTGCCAAATAAGCAACTACATTGTAGAGAAGCGAGATACAACCACCACCACTTGGCAGATGGTATCAGCAACAGTTGCAAGAACAACAATTAAAGTAACTAAACTGAAAACAGGCACAGAGTACCAATTTAGAATTTTTGCAGAAAACCGGTATGGTAAAAGTACCCCTCTCGATTCTAAACCAGTTGTTGTACAATATCCATTTAAAGTACCTGGACCACCCGGAACTCCTTTTGTAACCTCAATCTCCAAAGATCAAATGCTTGTACAATGGCATGAGCCAGTTAATGATGGAGGTAGCAGAGTTATTGGCTACCATCTTGAACAGAAAGAAAAGAACAGCATCTTATGGATCAAATTAAATAAGACTCCCATTCAAGATACCAAATTCAAAACAACTGGGCTTGACGAAGGCCTTGAGTATGAGTTCAAAGTTTCTGCGGAAAATATCGTTGGCATCGGCAAGCCCAGCAAAGTGTCAGAATGCTTCGTTGCTCGTGACCCATGTGACCCACCCGGCCGCCCTGAAGCCATTGTGATTACAAGAAACAGCGTCACACTGCAGTGGAAGAAACCTGCCTACGACGGTGGCAGCAAAATAACAGGCTATGTCGTAGAAAAGAAAGATCTCCCCGATGGCCGTTGGATGAAAGCCAGCTTTACCAACGTATTAGAGACTGAATTCACAGTGAGTGGACTTGTAGAAGACCAAAGATACGAATTTAGAGTAATTGCAAGAAATGCAGCTGGCAACTTTAGTGAACCATCTGAGAGCACTGGCGCCATCACTGCCAGAGATGAAATTGATGCACCAAATGCCTCACTGGATCCCAAATACAAAGATGTCATCGTTGTTCATGCAGGAGAGACTTTTGTCCTGGAAGCTGATATCCGTGGCAAACCTATACCTGATGTTGTTTGGTCAAAAGATGGAAAAGAGCTTGAAGAAACAGCTGCTAGGATGGAAATCAAGTCCACTCTTCAGAAAACATCTCTCGTTGTCAAAGACTGTGTACGGACTGATGGAGGACAATACACTCTGAAACTGAGCAATGTTGGTGGCACAAAGTCTATACCAATCACTGTAAAGGTACTTGACAGGCCAGGGCCTCCGGAAGGGCCTCTCAAAGTGTCTGGAGTTACTGCAGAAAAATGTTACCTGGCATGGAACCCACCTTTACAAGACGGTGGTGCTAATATTTCACATTACATCATTGAAAAGAGAGAGACGAGCAGACTCTCCTGGACCCAGGTTTCGACTGAGGTACAGGCCCTTAACTACAAAGTCACTAAACTTCTTCCTGGAAATGAGTACATTTTCCGCGTCATGGCTGTGAATAAATACGGCGTTGGAGAGCCTTTGGAATCTGAGCCTGTTGTAGCCTGTAATCCTTACAAACCACCAGGTCCTCCCTCACCACCTGAAGCCTCTGCAATCACCAAGGATTCTATGGTAGTAACATGGGCACGCCCAGTGGATGATGGAGGTGCTGAAATTGAGGGTTACATTCTTGAAAAACGAGATAAGGAAGGCATCAGATGGATCAAGTGCAACAAGAAAACACTAACAGATCTCCGACTGAGGGTAACTGGTCTTACTGAAGGCCATTCCTATGAATTCAGAGTTGCTGCCGAAAATGCAGCTGGTGTGGGTGAACCCAGCGAGCCATCTGTTTTCTATCGTGCGTGCGATGCTTTGTATCCGCCAGGTCCACCAAGTAATCCAAAAGTGACCGACACATCCAGATCTTCTGTCTCCCTGGCATGGAATAAGCCAATTTACGATGGTGGTGCAGCTGTTAAGGGTTATGCCATTGAATTCAAAGAAGCCAGTGCTGATGAGTGGACAACCTGTACCCCACCGACAGGATTACAAGGAAGGCAGTTCACAGTGACCGAGCTTAAAGAAAACACTGAATATAATTTCCGTATTTGTGCCATCAATTCTGAAGGTGTAGGTGAACCTGCAACTATACCTGGTTCAGTTGTTGCTCAAGATCGGCTCGAGCCACCAGAAATAGAACTTGATGCCGATCTCAGAAAGGTGGTCATTCTGCGTGCAAGTACTACTTTACGCTTATTCGTCACTATCAAAGGTCGACCGGAACCTGAAGTTAAATGGGAAAAGGCTGACGCCATTCTCACCGAGAGGGCCCAGATTGAGGTGACCAGCTCATACACAATGTTGGTCATTGATAATGTCACCAGATTTGACAGTGGTCGGTACAACCTGACACTAGAAAATAACAGCGGGTCCAAAACAGCTTTTGTTAATGTCAGAGTTCTTGACTCACCAAGTGCCCCCGTGAATTTGACTGTTAGAGAAGTGAAGAAAGACTCAGTGACACTGTCTTGGGAACCACCTCTTATCGATGGAGGAGCGAAGATTACCAACTACATCGTCGAAAAACGAGAAGCTACGAGAAAAGCATATGCTACTGTGACAAACAATTGCACTAAGAACACTTTTAAAATCGAAAATCTACAAGAAGGATGTTCTTACTATTTCCGAGTCTTGGCTTCCAATGAATACGGAATTGGCTTGCCAGCTGAAACGACCGAACCCATTAAAGCTTCTGAACCACCCCTCCCACCCGGCAGAGTAACTCTTGTTGATGTGACCCGTAACACAGCTACAATTAAGTGGGAAAAACCAGAAAGTGACGGAGGCAGCAAAATTACTGGTTATGTAGTTGAAATGCAGACTAAAGGGAGTGAAAAATGGAGCACCTGCACACAAGTTAAGACTCTGGAAACAACTATATCTGGCCTGACTGCAGGAGAAGAGTATGTCTTCAGGGTAGCTGCAGTTAATGAAAAAGGAAGAAGTGATCCAAGACAACTTGGAGTGCCAGTGATCGCAAGGGATATTGAAATAGAACCTTCAGTCGAGCTTCCCTTCAATACTTTCAATGTAAAGGCTAAAGACCAACTTAAGATTGATGTTCCCTTCAGAGGAAGACCTCAAGCTACTATAACCTGGAAGAAAGATGGTCAGACTCTTAAGGAGACAACTAGAGTCAATATTTCTTCTTCAAAGACGGTAACATCACTATCTATTAAGGAAGCTTCAAGGGAAGATGTCGGAACTTACGAATTATGTGTTTCAAACAGTGCTGGATCCATAACAGTTCCTATTACAGTGATTGTCCTTGACAAACCAGGACCCCCAGGACCTATACGTATTGATGAGGTTAGTTGTGACAATATAACCATTTCTTGGAATGCTCCAGAATATGATGGCGGCTGCCAAATTAGCAATTACATCGTTGAAAAGAGAGAAACCACATCTACAGCATGGCACGTAGTTTCACAAGCAGTTGCGAGAACATCCATTAAAATAGTGCGTCTGACAACAGGAAGTGAGTATCAGTTCCGTGTTTGTGCAGAAAACCGCTATGGAAAGAGCTCCTACAGTGAATCTTCAGCTGTTGTGGCAGAGTATCCATTCAGCCCCCCAGGGCCTCCTGGTACTCCTCAAGTTGTGCACGCCACAAAATCGACCATGCTTGTCAGCTGGCAAGTACCAGTAAATGATGGAGGAAGTCAAGTAATTGGCTATCACCTTGAGTATAAAGAAAGAAGCAGCATTCTTTGGTCAAAAGCAAATAAAATTCTCATCCCCACTACTCAGATGAAAGTCTCCGGCCTTGATGAAGGACTGATGTATGAGTATCGTGTATATGCTCAGAATATTGCCGGAATCGGTAAATGTAGTAAAGCTTGTGAACCAGTCCCTGCACGAGATCCCTGTGACCCTCCTGGACAACCTGAAGTCACAAATATCACAAGAAAATCAGTGTCACTTAAATGGTCTAAACCACAATATGATGGTGGAGCTAAGATCACAGGATACATTATTGAGCGCAGAGAACTCCCAGACGGCCGGTGGCTGAAGTGCAATTTTACTAACGTACAAGAAACATACTTTGAAGTAACTGAGCTTACTGAAGATCAGCGTTACGAATTCCGAGTTTTCGCAAGGAATGCTGCTGACTCAGTTAGCGAACCATCTGAATCCACTGGACCTATCACAGTTAAAGACGATGTCGAGGCTCCAAGAATTATGATGGATGTCAAGTTCCGAGACGTTATTGTTGTCAAAGCTGGAGAAGTCCTGAAGATCAATGCAGACATTGCGGGGCGACCTCTGCCGGTGGTTTCCTGGGCCAAGGATGGTATAGAGATTGAAGAAAGGGCGAGAATAGAAATTGTCTCCACAGACTACAGTACTTTGTTAACAGTGAAAGACTGTGTCAGACGAGACAGTGGGCAGTACGTACTAACAGCGAGGAATGTTGCAGGAACTCGGTCTATGGCAGTTAATTGCAAGGTACTTGATAAGCCTGGCCCACCAGCAGGACCTCTGGAAATAAACGGCCTCACCTCTGAGAAATGCTCTCTTTCATGGGGACCTCCCCAAGAAGATGGAGGTGCCAGTATCGACTATTATATTGTAGAAAAACGTGAAACGAGCCGCCTTGCCTGGACAATATGTGAAGGAGAGTTAAGGACAACATCCTGTAAAGTAACCAAGTTACTCAAAGGCAATGAATACATCTTTAGAGTAACAGGTGTTAATAAATATGGTGTTGGTGAGCCCCTGGAGAGTGTGGCTGTCAAGGCACTAGATCCATTTACAGTTCCAAGTCCACCCACATCTTTGGAAATTACATCTGTGACCAAAGAGTTCATGACACTTTGCTGGGCGAGACCTGAGAGTGACGGAGGCAGTGAGATCTCTGGATACATCATTGAAAGGCGAGAGAAAAACGGCCTACGGTGGGTGCGTGTAAACAAAAAACCAGTTTATGATCTGAGAGTGAAATCCACAGGACTTCGGGAAGGATGTGAATATGAGTATCGGGTTTTTGCAGAGAATGCTGCTGGCCTCAGCCTTCCCAGTGAAACCTCTCCCCTAATTCGAGCAGAAGATCCCGTGTTCTTACCATCTCCTCCATCCAAACCGAAAATTGTAGACTCGAGCAAGACAAACATAACTATTAGCTGGGTTAAGCCTTTATTCGATGGCGGGGCCCCAATAACTGGATACACTGTAGAATACAAAACATCTGATGAAACCGACTGGAAAACTGCCATTCAGAGCTTAAGAGGCACAGAATACACAGTAAGTGGACTAACAACAGGAGCCGAATATGTTTTCAGAGTAAGATCTGTCAATAAGGTGGGCGCTAGTGATCCCAGTGAAAGTTCTGATCCCCAAATAGCAAAGGAAAGAGAAGAAGAGCCTGTATTTGATATTGACAGTGAAATGAGGAAGACCTTGGTTGTCAAGGCTGGTGCCTCATTTACCATGACTGTGCCTTTCCGAGGGAGACCAGTACCCAGCGTCACGTGGAGTAAGCCAGACACTGACCTCCGCTCTCGAGCTTATATTGATTCCACAGACTCTCGTACGTCACTGACTATTGAAAATGCCAACAGAAATGATTCTGGAAAATACACATTAACAATTCAGAATAATTTGAATGCTGCTTCGCTGACCTTGGTTGTCAAAGTTTTAGATTCTCCCGGTCCTCCAGCCAATATTTCTGTGCATGATGTCACCAAAGAGTCTGCCGTGTTATCCTGGGATGTTCCTGAAAACGACGGTGGAGCGCCAGTGAGGAATTACCACATAGAAAAACGCGAGGCCAGTAAGAAAGCATGGGTCTCTGTGACCAACAACTGTAACCGCCTCTCCTACAAAATTAACAACTTGCAAGAAGGGGCGATTTACTACTTCCGAGTCTTTGGAGAAAATGAGTTTGGTGTTGGTGCACCGGCTGAAACACATGAAGGAGTAAAAATAACAGGTACGTTTTAAGAACAAAGAAAATCTACAAATCTATATTAATTTTCCTACGTTAGTGTGAATTGTTCTAATTACTGTTTAATCTTAAATGCTTTTGGTTCACACCTCAAACAATTTATACTATAGCACAAAATGAAATCTCTCATAGAGAACATTTTTGTTGATAAAAACATAAGTGGAAATTTACATGGCTGGAAATGGATAATGTGTGTTGAATTTAAATATAACTAAATTTGACTATGTATGTAGCATGTATGTGCAGAAATTGTATGATGAAATTTCTTACAAGACCGTTCATCTACTTTTTCGATTTCACACCCATGATAAATTTGGGATAAATTTTATCATTTAACCTGGTAATTTGACACAATTTGAATTTGAGTGCCACAACATGCTGTGACATGTAGCGAGTGGCAAAAGCTCAGAAGCCAAACTGGTCATATAAAAAGTAAGAAAGACTCAAAAAAAAAGCCACAGTAGCACTAGCCAGTGTGGCTCAGTTGGCTGGGCATCTTCCCATAAAAGAAAGAAAGACTCGAATCAGCATAAATATATGGCCTTCATTTAAATTTTTTCTTTTGATAATGCAGGAAGAACATACATAAATAAAAATGTTGTAATAATCTTTCCTTTCTTTCAATGCTTTACTTTCTTAGAAAAACCAAGCCCACCTGAAAAACTTGGAGTAACAAATGTATCCAAAGACAGCGTTTCCCTGGCCTGGCTGAAGCCAGAACACGATGGTGGAAGCAGAATTGTACACTACGTCGTTGAAGCACTAGAAAAAGGACAGAAAAATTGGGTTAAATGTGCCGTGGTAAAGTCAACTCACCACGTTGTTTCTGGCCTGAGAGAGAATTCTGAGTACTTCTTCCGGGTATTTGCAGAAAACCAAGCTGGCCTGAGTGACCCCAGAGAGCTGCTTCTTCCCGTTCTTATTAAGGAGCAACTAGGTATGTCCAACTTTATGTGGAAGCAAAATTTGAAATTACTTGCTTTGCTTTGATTTCTAAAAATTCTTTTCACCTTCATCTGCCAAACCCTTCTTTTTCAGAACCACCTGAAATTGATATGAAGAATTTCCCAAGTCATACCGTGTATGTTAGAGCCGGTTCAAACCTTAAAGTTGACATTCCAATTTCTGGAAAACCACTGCCCAAAGTGACCTTATCAAGAGACGGTGTCCCCCTGAAAGCAACCATGAGGTTTAATACTGAAGTTACTGCTGAGAACCTGACCATCAATCTCAAAGAAAGTGTTGCTGCTGATGCTGGAAGATATGAGATCACAGCGGCCAACTCCAGTGGAACGACCAAAGCTTTTATGAACATTGTCGTACTGGACAGGCCCGGCCCCCCCACTGGCCCTGTTGTTATTAGTGATGTAACTGAAGAAAGCGTGACTCTCAAATGGGAGCCACCTAAGTATGATGGTGGAAGTCACATTACCAATTACATTGTACTCAAGAGAGAGACAAGTACGGCAGTATGGGCCGAAGTGTCTGCAACGGTTGCCAGAACCATGATTAAAGTCATGAAACTGACCACAGGAGAAGAATACCAATTCCGCATCAAGGCAGAAAACCGCTTTGGCATCAGTGACCACATAGATTCGGCATGTGTGACTGTCAAACTACCGTACAGTAAGTTGTCAAAATTTTCAGGGATTCCATGTTTTCCTTTACATGAATGTTTTAAATGTCTATACTAACTTACGGCATTTCTCTCTTCTGTAGCAAAACCTGGACCGCCATCTACACCATGGGTCACTAATGTTACCCGAGAAAGCATCACCGTGGCCTGGCATGAGCCGGTGTCCAATGGAGGCAATGCAGTTATAGGCTATCACCTGGAAATGAAAGACAGAAACAGTATTTTATGGCAAAAAGTCAACAAAATGGTCATCCGCACAACTCACTTCAAAGTCACAACAATCAGTGCTGGACTTATTTATGAATTCAGGGTATATGCAGAGAACGCTGCAGGGGTTGGAAAACCCAGCCATCCTTCTGAGCCAGTCCTAGCCATAGATGCCTGTGGTATGTATCTGTCATGGGCAAGATGCTTCTGATACTTAAAAATGCAAATCTCCTTTCTCCAAGGCAAAATAATGTTGACATAGTGCTGGCTACTAATCTGCTTTCTCTTATTACCACAGAACCACCAAGAAATGTCCGTATCACTGATATTTCAAAGACTTCTGTCAACCTTGCATGGAAACCACCAGCTTTTGATGGAGGAAGCAAGATTACAGGCTATATTGTTGAAAGACGAGACCTTCCAGATGGCAGATGGACCAAGGCCAGCTTCACCAATGTCATCGAGACACAATTCACTGTCTCTGGCTTGACTCAAAATTCGCAGTATGAATTCCGTGTCTTTGCTAGAAATGCTGTTGGGTCCATCAGCAATCCATCTGAGGTGGTAGGCCCCATTACATGCATCGATTCTTATGGTAAGCATTTTTAGCACTTCGAATCCCAACAGCAGTTAACTCAATAGTTTTTCTTAAGCTTTTTGGTCCTATTCTATAGAATAACTCTTAGTATACACCTTAGTTAGATTTTTAGAAGAAACTAGCCAGGAGGCTTAGGAAGAGCTAGCTGGGAGTCTAAGGAAAATTTCTTCACCTCCCCAGGCCTCGACTTAACTGTAAAACAGATTTGGACTACGGAATATGTGGAGGCCTTTCCAACGTCAACCTTGTATGATTCTTGGATTGTATGAGTTAGTGCTTTCACTCTTCTTTTTTTAGATTATCAGAGTCAATAATTAAGACCATGGTTGAGTACCCAGAGAACATTCCTCTTAAATAAGTGAAAGACTAAACTGTTAATGACAGTACTGGCAGCAGCTAATGTTTCCTGGGTACTTGCCATACATTCTCTCCCGTAGTTCTAACAGCCCCCAGATCAGCCCATTGTGCAGAAAAGAAACAACTCGGGTTTAGAGTGCTTATGTAACCTCCCCAACATCAAACAGTTTGTTAGTGATACAGTGGGAATTCAAGCAGGCAGACTCCAGAAGTCTCTGTATACTGCTGTTAGTCCAAAATATACATACTTGACCATTCTGGAAAATAAGTAGCATAGTCAACTCAACAGTGGTTTAAAAATTAAAATTACATCAAGTGAGGTTCCAAGGGACAGTTTTTCTTTAGTTTCCCATTTTATCTACTCCCATGCCCATGCTTTGGAATCCCGGGCCTGCTCATTACGAATCAGGCTTTGTGGACCCTGAATCAGTATTTTTGAGGCTGTTGAGCAAGTCAGATTTAGTTCTATTTCTCAAAACTGCTAAGCAGCATGGCATAAAATCTACCCAGTGAAGTATGAAGCTCTTTGAGTAGGGAATTCAGACTTCAAGGGTCTGACATGACCCAGCCACACCTGAATATCAGTAACCTGGAAAGGAAAAGTAAAAAGAACAGGAGGTAGCTTGAGGAGGAGGAAGGAGAACCCGAAAGAATATGTTTAATGCCAATTCTCCAGTGATGTTCTCACTAGCATATCTCATTCCATCACTGGACTCAAACACCTCATAGACTTTAAAATACATCTCAAAGGCATTCAAGCCCCTGTGCAATTAATGCAGTGTCATTTGGGTACAGAGCTTGCTCACAATCTTTCTTACCCATTTGGGGTACAAGAGTGGCTTGTCAAATTTAAATGCTTAAATTAATGGGTAAATAAGATTAGAACTAGTGTGTGTATGTGTGTGTGTGTTTAAATAAAAGCCAATGACCTTACTTTGAAGTTATTACAATCATTTATTTCATCCTCTTGATCTTTTAAACACTTGCCATCTGTTTTTCCTGCAGGTGGACCTGTAATTGATTTGCCTCTAGAATACACAGAAGTTGTCAAATACAAAGCAGGTACATCTGTGAAGCTCAGAGCTGGCATTTCTGGCAAACCTGAGCCTACAATTGAGTGGTATAAAGACGATAAAGAATTACAAACCAGTGCATTACTATCAGTTGAAAATACCACTGACCTTGCATCTATACTCATCAAAGATGCAAGTCGCCTTAACAGTGGAAGCTACGAATTAAAATTAAGGAATGCCATGGGCTCAGCCTCAGCCACCATCAGAGTACAGATCCTTGGTAGGTGCCAAATAAAGGCCAACATTATATTTTATTGACCTAAAATTTAGTAATTTTAAATAACAGCCTCTTACAAGTCACTAACATATTGTTTCATGCTTTTATTGACAGACAAACCAGGGCCCCCAGGAGGACCAATCGAATTTAAGACTGTCACTGCTGAAAAGATAACTCTCTTGTGGCAGCCTCCCGCCGATGACGGCGGTGCCAAAATCACTCACTACATTGTGGAAAAGCGTGAGACAAGCCGTGTTGTGTGGTCTATGGTAGCTGAAAACTTGGAAGAGTGCATCATTTCCACCACCAAAATTATCAAAGGAAATGAATACATCTTCCGGGTTCGAGCTGTGAACAAATATGGAATTGGTGATCCACTGGAATCTGATCCAGTGGTAGCAAAGAATGCATTTGGTGAGACGTGATTTCATTAGAAAACCAAAATCCAACACTCAAATATTTTAAAACTAAATATAAGTTAATTTACTAGCCTGTAAATGTTTTCTTAGAATGACTGATTTCCTTTTGTTTTACATCTTGTTATCATCCCTTTCACAAGGTAGAAAGTATAATAAATGAAGCTAATATTCTTGGATAAGATTTGAATACTGAAAGGTAGAATTTATCAGTAATGTGGATCCTTTGAACTCATTTTCCTTTTCCTTTCCAAATAGTCACACCAGGGCCTCCAAGCATACCAGAGGTGACGAAGATTACCAAGAATTCAATGACTGTTGTCTGGAATAGACCAGTTGTAGATGGTGGCAATGAAATAAGAGGCTATTTCCTTGAGAAACGAGACAAGAAGAGTCTAGGATGGTTTAAAGTCCTAAAGGAGACCATCCGTGACACCCGGCACAAAGTGACAGGACTCACGGAAAACAGCGACTATCAATACCGAGTTTGTGCTGTAAATGCTGCAGGACAGGGTCCATTTTCTGAACCATCTGACTTCTACAAAGCTGCTGATCCTATTGGTAAGTGCTCATAAAGGCAGCCTCACCCCCCATGTCTGTTTTCATGTCACTAAATTGTACATGATTACATAATTGCTATATTGTGAATGGCCATTGCAGATCCTCCAGGCCCGCCAGCTAAGATAAGAATTTCAGATACAACTAAATCATCCATCACGCTTGGCTGGAGTAAACCTGTCTACGATGGGGGCAGTGCTGTTACCGGGTATGTTGTCGAGATGAGACAAGGAGAGGAAGAGGAATGGACAGTTGTCTCTACCAAAGAAGAAGTCAGAACAACAGAATATGTGGTATCTAACCTGAAGCCGGGAGTCAATTACTACTTCCAGGTATCTGCTGTCAACTGTGCTGGGCAAGGAGAACCTATAGTAATGACTGAACCTGTACAAGCTAAAGATATACTTGGTATGTACCTACTGGTATGACTGCATTTTTGTTTTTTTATTAGATTATCTCCAGGAAATCACTTATTTTCTTGTTTTAAAATTCACCATATATGTCCATTTTATGTCTACAGAGGAACCAGAGATCGACCTAGATGTGGCTTTCAGAACCTCTATCATAGCTAAAGCTGGTGAAGATGTGCAAGTATTTATGCCCTTTAAAGGCAGACCTCCCCCTACTGTCACCTGGAGAAAAGATGAGAAGAATCTTGGCAGTGATGCCAGATACAGCATTGAAAACACTGAATCATCTTCATTACTCACTATTCCTCAAGTGACTCGCAATGATACAGGAAAATATATTCTCACAATAGAAAATGGAGTTGGTGAACCAAAGTCTTCAACTGTGAGTGTTAAAGTGCTCGATACGCCAGCCGCCTGCCAGAAACTACAGATTAAACATGTCTCTCAAGGCACAGTCACTTTGTTCTGGGATCCTCCTCTCATCGACGGAGGATCTCCCATAATTAATTACATCATTCAAAAGAGAGATGCCACCAAGAGAACATGGTCTGCAGTGGCCAACAAATGTTCTAGCACATCCTTTAAGGTAACAGATTTGTCGGAGAAAACTCCATTCTTCTTCAGAGTTCTTGCAGAAAATGAAATTGGAATCGGGGAACCCTGTGACACCACAGAGCCGGTGAAAGCTGCCGAAGTGCCAGCTCCTGTACGTGACCTCTCGGTGAAAGATTCCACAAAGACATCTGTTACCCTGAGCTGGACCAAACCTGACTTTGACGGTGGCAGTGTCATCACAGACTATGTTGTGGAGAGGAGAGGTAAAGCAGAACAAACGTGGTCTCATGCCGGCATAAGTAAGACGTGTGAAATTGAGGTTGGCCAACTCAAGGAACTCTCAGAACTGGAGTTCAGAGTGTCTGCCAAAAATGAGAAAGGACTGAGTGACCCTGTCGCCATTGGACCCGTTACAGTGAAACAACTTGTAATTACACCCGAAGTTGACCTGTCAGATATCCCTGGGGCGCAAGTCTATGTGAGAATTGGGCATAACGTGCACCTCGAATTACCTTATAAAGGGAAACCCAAGCCATCTATCAGTTGGATGAAAGATGGTCTGCCATTAAAAGAAAGTGAAAATGTTCGTCTCGGGAAAACTGAAAACAAAATTACTTTGAGTATTAAGAATGCCAAGAAGGAGAATGGAGGGAAATACAACATTATTCTTGATAATGCAGTTTGTAGAAACTCATCTCTCATCACAGTCATCACACTTGGTCCACCATCAAAGCCCAAAGGGCCCATTCGATTTGATGAAATCAAAGCTGACAGCATCATCATGTCATGGGATGAGCCTGAAGATGACGGAGGAGGAGAAATTACTTGTTACAGCATTGAGAAGCGGGAAGCTTCACAAACTAATTGGAAGATGGTGTGCTCGAGTGTTGCCAGGACAACCTTCAAAGTTCCTAATTTAGTCAAAGATGCTGAATACCAATTTAGAGTGAGGGCAGAAAACAGATATGGAGTCAGCCAGCCACTCCTCTCAACCAATATTGTGGCAAAACACCAGTTCAGGATTCCTGGCCCCCCAGGAAAGCCGGTTATTTACAATGTGACTTCTGATGGAATGTCACTAACTTGGGATGCTCCAGTTTATAATGGTGGTGCAGAAGTCACTGGATTCCATGTTGAAAAGAAAGAAAGAAACAGCATCCTCTGGCAAAGAGTGAACACAACACCAATATCTGGAAGAGAATACAGAGCTACTGGACTCATAGAAGGCCTGGACTACCAGTTCCGTGTATATGCTGAGAACTCTGCCGGCCTAAGCTCACCTAGTGACCCGAGCAAATATACCTTAGCAGTTTCCCCAGTAGGTAAGTGACTATTATTCAGATATTTAGTTCAGCAACTGAATGTGCTGGTAACAAATCAAACACTGCTTTTCTTCCACATATCACCTTCTCACACGTATATCTTACTTGACTAGAGAGCTGGTCAAGTAAAGCAAGGGCAGCAATTTTAAATCAGTCTGATAAAGTAATTTAAAGTTCTTTTTAAATAATACAATACAAAAAAATTAAAATTAATGATTAAAATGAACTTGTGGGGCTTATTCATTTTAGTTTTCTTCCATTGATGATTAAGGGTTGATTACAGAAATAATGATGCATTTAACTTCCATACAATTTTTAGACCCACCTGGCACTCCTGACTACATTGATGTCACCCGAGAAACCATCACACTTAAATGGAACCCACCGGTGCGCGATGGAGGCAGCAAGATTGTGGCCTACAGCATTGAGAAGCGCCAAGGGAGTGACCGTTGGCTTAGATGCAACTTCACTGATGTCTGTGAATGTCAGTACACAGTTACAGGACTTAGTCCTGGAGATCGGTATGAGTTCAGAATAATTGCAAGAAATGCCGTTGGAACTATAAGTCCTCCCTCACAGTCTTCTGGCATTATTATGACAAGAGACGAAAATGGTAAGCATTTACAACTGATTCCCAATAAGGCTAAGAACATTTTTTAAAAATACTTTTTGGTCCTTGGTCTATAAAATTAAAACAGAAACATCACTTCATACAGATTATCCAAGGTTGTTATGTGATGAACTACACTGTTTACCTTTCAGATGAAGAGAAGAAAAACATGTAATTGGCATCAGTTCTTTTTCCCATGTCTATTATTTCACTCCATTCCCATATCAATAGCGTGCAAACAGAAATGAGTTTTTAGCTTTGTGATTCCAGTCATTTATAATAAATTTAAAAGGCGTGCAAGAACAACTGAAGTTACTAAAACACAGCATGCATCAATAGCACAACCACCACCGAGCTTGAGTGCGGCTGACAGCCTCAGACAGGAACTCGTTTGATATGCAAAAGCACCAGGAAGTAAATGATCTGTAAATGTTTTGCTTCTCTTTTTATAAACGGCAATGCAAGATTACTAACATGACATACAAACAGAGGAGATAGCCTAATAATGGCCAAATGTTTAAACCCACAGTCTACATTCTCAATTACTGATCCTGCTTTCAGAATAGCCTTTGCTAATACAGAATAAGCATTACCCTTCCAGGCTTTATGATGTGGTGCAAGTGAAAAACATGTTTATTTCTATCGTTATTAAGCCAAATTAATACATGTCATTTCTGTTTCTTTCGTAGTTCCACCAAGAGTCGAGTTTGGCCCTGAGTACTTCGACGGTGTCGTCATTAAAGCTGGAGAGAGTCTTCGAATGAAAGCCTTGGTGCAAGGACGGCCAGTCCCTCGAGTAACCTGGTTCAAAGACGAAGTAGAAATCGAAAAGAGGATGAATGTGGAAATAACCGATGTCCTTGGATCCACCAGCCTCTTTGTTAGAGATGCTACACGGGACCATCGTGGTGTATATAGAGTGGAGGCCAAAAATGTGTCTGGCTCCGCAAAAGCAGAAATTACAGTGAAAGTACAAGGTACTTCTTGTACTTTAAAATACCGTGTTAATCTTACAATTGATGGGACTTGGATTAGAGGCAGTCCTGATTGCCTCTCAATGGACAGGGAACTAACTGTGGAACGTTTTTCTTACAGATACACCAGGAAAAGTGGTTGGGCCAATAAGATTCACCAATATTACTGGCGAGAAGATGACGCTGTGGTGGGATGCTCCACTCAACGATGGCTGTGCTCCCGTAACTCACTACGTCATTGAAAAACGGGAAACCAGCAGACTTGCCTGGGCACTAATCGAGGATCATTGTGAAGCTCTCAGCTATACTGCCATTAAACTAATAAATGGCAATGAATACCAATTCCGTGTTTCTGCAGTCAACAAGTTTGGTGTTGGGAGGCCGCTTGATTCTGACCCAGTAGTTGCTCAAATACAATACAGTAAGTGTCCATTTTTACAAAGTAGTACTGTGCCATACGATTAACTTCCAAGCAAACATGTCTAATTGGTTTCTTTCTCTGTTCTCATGTCACAGCTATTCCTGATGCCCCCGGCACTCCAGAACCAAGTAACGTAACAGGCAATAGCATTACCATGACGTGGGCAAGGCCTGAATCAGATGGTGGCAGTGAAATCCAACATTATATCCTCGAAAGGAGGGAAAAGAAAAGCACACGATGGGTAAAAGTGATCAGCAAACGACCAATCTCTGAGACAAGGTTCAAAGTCACTGGACTGATAGAGGGCAATGAGTATGAATTCCGTGTCATGGCTGAAAATGCTGCAGGAATAGGACCTGCCAGTGGTATCTCAAGACTAATCAAATGCAGAGAGCCAGTCAGCCCACCAGGTGCTCCCACCGTGGTCAAAGTGACAGACACATCAAAGACAACCGTGAGCTTGGAATGGTCTAAGCCAGTGTTTGATGGAGGCATGGAAATAATTGGGTATATTATTGAAATGTGCAAAGCTGACTTAGGAGACTGGCAAAAGGTGAATGCAGAGGCATGTGTGAAAACAAGATATACAGTCACAGATCTACAAGCAGGTGAAGAATACAAATTCCGAGTTAGTGCCATCAATGGTGCCGGCAAAGGAGACAGCTGTGAAGTGACTGGCACAATTAAAGCAGTTGACCGATTAACAGCCCCTGAGTTAGACATCGACGCAAACTTCAAGCAGACTCATGTTGTTAGAGCTGGGGCCAGTATCCGCCTCTTCATCGCCTACCAGGGTAGACCGGCTCCCACAGCTGTGTGGAGCAAACCCGACTCTAACCTTAGCATTAGGGCGGATATCCATACGACAGACTCCTTCAGCACCCTCACTGTGGAAAACTGCAACAGAAATGATGCAGGGAAATATACCCTCACTGTGGAAAACAGCAGTGGTAGCAAGTCAATCACATTCACCGTCAAGGTGCTAGACACTCCAGGGCCACCTGGCCCGATTACCTTCAAGGACGTGACCCGGGGATCTGTGACACTGATGTGGGATGCCCCTCTCCTCGATGGGGGTGCCCGGATCCTTCACTATGTGGTAGAGAAACGAGAAGCAAGTCGCCGTAGCTGGCAGGTTGTCAGTGAAAAATGCACTCGTCAGATCCTCAAGGTCAATGACCTGGCAGAAGGCGTTCCATACTATTTCCGTGTTTCTGCAGAAAATGAGTATGGTATTGGTGAACCCTATGAAATGCCAGAACCAATTATAGCCACAGAACAGCCTGCTCCACCTAAAAGACTTGATATCGTTGACACAAGTAAGTCCTCTGCAGTCTTAGCTTGGCTTAAACCTGACCATGATGGAGGCAGCCGGATCACTGGCTACCTGCTCGAAATGAGACAAAAGGGATCTGACTTCTGGGTTGAAGCTGGTCACACCAAACTGCTGACTTTCACTGTGGAGCAGCTGGTTGAGAACACCGAGTATGAATTCCGTGTGAAGGCCAAGAATGATGCTGGCTACAGCGAACCCAGGGAAGCCTTCTCCTCCGTCATCATCAAGGAGCCTCAGATTGAGCCCACGGCTGATCTCACTGGAATTACCAATCAGCTCATAACTTGCAAAGCAGGAAACTCATTTACCATTGATGTGCCAATCAGTGGTCGGCCCGCCCCCAAAGTAACATGGAAGCTGGAAGAAATGAGACTTAAGGAGACAGATCGAGTGAGTATCACAACAACAAAAGACAGAACCACCCTGTCTGTAAAAGACAGCATGAGAGGTGACTCCGGAAGATACTTCTTGACCCTGGAAAACACAGCTGGTGTTAAAACCTTTACCATCACAGTCGTGGTCATCGGAAGGCCGGGTCCAGTAACTGGCCCCATCGAAGTCTCATCCGTCTCAGCCGAATCATGTGTCCTTTCATGGGGTGAACCTAAAGATGATGGGGGCACTGACATTACTAATTACATTGTTGAAAAGCGTGAGTCAGGCACAACGGCTTGGCAGCTTGTTAATTCCAGCGTCAAGCGCACTCAGATTAAAATCACTCATCTCACAAAATACATGGAGTATTCTTTCCGTGTCAGTTCCGAGAACAGATTTGGTGTCAGCAAGCCTATAGAGTCAGCACCAGTAATTGCTGAGCATCCATTTGGTAAGAAAAATAAAAATCTTATTCCAAAGCCTCTATTGTTAACTATTTCCCCTGAATTTTATAAAACTGTATTCATATTGGATACCTTTGTTTATATTTAGTTCCACCAAGTGCTCCTACCAGACCTGAAGTCTACCAAGTGTCAGCCAATGCCATGTCTATTCGTTGGGAAGAACCCTATCATGACGGTGGCAGTAAGATCATTGGCTACTGGGTTGAGAAGAAAGAACGTAACACCATCCTTTGGGTGAAAGAAAACAAGGTGCCGTGCTTAGAGTGCAACTACAAAGTGACCAGTTTGGTAGAAGGACTGGAATATCAGTTCAGAACCTACGCACTCAATGCTGCCGGTGTTAGCAAAGCCAGCGAAGCTTCAAGACCTGTGATGGCTCAAAACCCAGTTGGTATGTGTCAGAATTTAAGGGTACATTTGTTTATTATTATTATTGTCACCATCGTGATTATTGGTACTAGTAGAATTCAGGGCTGCATTTTTTAACTTTATTTTGGCATCCCTTCCAGATGCACCAGGAAGACCAGAGGTGACAGATGTGACAAGATCAACAGTGTCACTGATTTGGTCTGCCCCAATATATGATGGAGGCAGCAAGGTCGTGGGCTACATCATAGAGCGTAAGCCAGTCAGTGAAGTTGGAGACGGTCGCTGGCTGAAGTGCAACTATACCATCGTATCTGACAACTTCTTCACTGTGACCGCTCTCAGTGAGGGAGACACTTACGAATTCCGTGTGTTGGCCAAGAATGCAGCAGGCGTAATTAGTAAAGGATCAGAATCTACAGGCCCTGTCACTTGCCGAGATGAATACGGTAAAAAATACTCAATGTTCTCCTGTCAAACTATCACAATTTATGTGAAAATTGAACGGTCACCTACTCATTCGCCTCTGTCTTTTCTACTACAGCTCCACCCAAGGCTGAACTGGACGCCAGATTACAGGGTGAACTGGTCACCATCAGAGCTGGCTCAGATCTTGTTCTTGATGCCGCCGTTGGTGGCAAACCTGAACCCAAAATTATCTGGACCAAAGGGGACAAGGAACTAGATCTCTGTGAAAAAATCTCTTTGCAATATACTGGCAAACGAGCAACTGCTGTGATCAAGTTCTGTGACAGAAGTGACAGTGGAAAATACACCTTAACAGTGAAGAATGCCGGTGGGACCAAGGCCGTGTCTGTCCTGGTCAAAGTTCTTGGTAAGATGTCAAGTGTTCTTTCATTTTTATAGCACTTTCAAGCATGGACTGAAAGAAAGATCTTCATCATCGCTTGTCATTACACCATTTCAGATTCCCCTGGCCCATGTGGAAATCTCACCGTCAGCAGAGTGACAGAGGAGAAGTGCACACTAGCCTGGAACCTTCCTCAGGAAGATGGAGGAGCAGCCATAACTCACTACGTTGTGGAAAGACGCGAGACCAGCAGGCTCAACTGGGTGATTGTTGAAGGCGAATGCCAGACCCTATCCTATGTAGTCACCAGACTCATCAAGAACAATGAATACATCTTCCGAGTGCGGGCAGTCAACAAATATGGCCCTGGTGTGCCTGCTGAATCACAGCCAATTGTAGCCAGAAACTCATTCAGTGAGTATTAACACTTCTAAACAACTTGGTAGTTGAAATGCAATGGGATCAGGGGGAGAGGAAGGCAGTCATATCAACGGTGACTTGGGGCAATTCTGATTACCCTAATTTTCATAACAATTTAAACAGCTATTCCATCACAACCTGGCATACCTGAAGAAGTTGGGGCTGGCAAAGAGCACATCATCATTCAGTGGCTAAAACCTGAGTCTGACGGTGGCAACGAGATCAGCAACTACCTAGTGGACAAGCGCGAGAAGAAGAGCTTGCGCTGGACACGTGTCAACAGAGACTACGTGGTGTACGATACCAGGCTGAAGGTGACGGGCCTGATGGAAGGCTGTGATTACCAGTTCCGGGTGACCGCAGTGAATGCTGCTGGTAACAGTGAGCCCAGCGAAGCTTCCAACTTCATCTCATGCAGAGAACCGTCATGTGAGTTCCAAGAGTCATACCTCAATTAATGCCCCTCAAAACCATACCATAAATAATTTTCTGAAATGCCACTTCCTAGAACTTACATAATTGTCTAGAAAAGCCTATGCCTATTAGAGGATTTTAAATATAGCCTAAGTCAGAGAACATGTTAACTACTACTTCCATTGATAAGTTAGCAATAGCTGAAAACGGTTGCTGTATTTTCCAATCTATGAAAAAAAAATACAATATCCTACCACCAATATGAAAAGCATGTATTTTGCAAATCTTCCAAGAATGGAGAAAATGCACTATAGTGATAATAGCTACTGAAAAGAAAAAAAGACAAAGTCTCTTTTAAGAAGAAGCTTAGCAGAGCAGAGTGTGTAGCACTTTAATAAGTATCTAACAAAATAATTGTCACAAGAGCTTCGAAAAGCAGTGGCAAATCCCTGTATAAACTTACAGCCCAAGAACTAAGGAATAAATCACTGGGACTGAGTAGGGGAAGTAGAAGAAACTGATTCCTGCACTCACTGCCATCTGTAGAGGTGACAAGTGATATCAACCCTGTGAAAGCTGAGCAACTAAAGAAAAGTCCCTGAGAAAGGACACTGTACACGGTGAACTCATCTGGAAGAACATAGCATAGCTGGCCAAAGTAGCAGGAAAGAAACATCTACCTTTCAAAAAAAGTTTAGTTCTTAAAATAACAACAACGACAACAATGATAATATAGCAGACAATGCTGTCTTGGAGTATCAGAAGAGGCCAGTTACAAAGATTATCTTGGTGGGCGTGGACAAAAAACAATAACCTTTGTGACTCTCGAAAACCAAAACTACAAATCTTCAAGTTTTCTTTTTGTTTAATATATGCACCCCCCTTTTGAAATTCCACAGATACCCCTGGACCACCTTCCGCTCCGAGAGTTGTAGACACCACCAAGCACAGCATTAGCTTGGCCTGGACCAAGCCCATGTACGATGGCGGCACTGACATCACAGGCTATGTTCTTGAGATGCAAGAGAAGGACACTGATCAGTGGTACCGAGTGCATACCAATGCCACAATAAGAAATGCTGAATTCACTGTGACAGACCTTAAAATGGGCCAGAAGTACTCCTTCAGAGTCGCCGCTGTGAACGTGAAGGGTATGAGTGAATACAGCGAGTCCACTGCCGAAATTGAGCCTGTGGAAAGACTAGGTATTTATCATGTAAGCGTTCAGATGAATTATTTTCTCATCACATCTGTTCATGAACTAATTAAATTGTGACATTTACTTTCCAGAAATACCAGATCTTGAGCTTGCAGATGATTTAAAGAAGACAGTGACGGTCAGAGCTGGGGCCTCGCTGCGCCTGATGGTGTCTGTGTCTGGAAGGCCACCTCCTGTCATAACATGGAGCAAGAAGGGCATCGACCTCGCAAACCGGGCAATCATTGACACCACCGAGAGCTACTCTTTACTCATCGTGGACAAAGTCAACCGGTACGATGCTGGGAAATACACCATCGAAGCCGAAAATCAGTCAGGCAAGAAATCGGCAACAGTCCTTGTTAAGGTGTACGGTAAGTATCTGAAAATGAATGACACTGTGAGTAGATTCTCTAAAAAGACACACCTTCACCTATGATCGGTGACCTCTCTAGAGAGGAACTACGTTGAGTATATTTTCCTCAGAAAAAAACTATCAGTGAATCAGGCAAATATGACGTATGGGTCTCTCATTCTACCTTTTAGATACTCCTGGTCCCTGTCCCTCAGTGACAGTTAAGGAAGTATCGAGAGATTCTGTGACCATTACCTGGGAAATCCCCACAATCGATGGCGGAGCTCCAGTGAACAACTACATAGTGGAGAAGCGTGAAGCCGCCATGAGAGCGTTCAAAACAGTAACTACCAAGTGCAGCAAGACACTTTACCGGATTTCTGGGCTCGTGGAAGGAACCATGTACTATTTCAGAGTGTTGCCAGAAAATATTTACGGCATCGGAGAGCCCTGTGAGACATCTGATGCCGTCCTGGTCTCAGAGGTGCCTTTGGTGCCCACAAAACTAGAAGTGGTCGATGTCACCAAATCAACTGTCACCCTTGCCTGGGAAAAACCACTCTACGATGGGGGGAGCCGACTCACTGGTTATGTCCTTGAGGCCTGCAGAGCTGGCACTGAGAGATGGATGAAGGTGGTCACCTTAAAACCCACAGTCCTGGAGCACACTGTTATCTCCCTCAATGAAGGTGAAGAGTACTTATTCAGAGTAAGGGCACAAAATGAGAAAGGTGTGTCAGAAGCAAGAGAGATCGTCACAGCCGTGACTGTACAGGACCTCAGAGGTATGTACCAAAATGCCCAAAATTAACAATAATAGTAAAGTAAAATGAAGAAGACATTCGGAATTCATGAAACCGTGTCATCAGAAATAATGCTTAAGAATAAATGCCTGATTTCTTTCCCACAGTGTTGCCGACAATTGATCTTTCCACAATGCCTCAGAAGACCGTCCATGTCCCAGCCGGCAGACCAGTGGAGCTGGTGATACCTATTGCCGGTCGTCCACCTCCTGCTGCTTCTTGGTTCTTTGCTGGTTCTAAACTGAAAGAATCAGAGCGTGTCACAGTCGAAACCCACATGAAAGTAGTGAAATTAACCATCCGTGAAACCACTATCAGAGACACCGGGGAATATACACTTGAATTGAAAAATGTAACTGGAACCACTTCAGAGACCATTAAAGTTATCATTCTGGGTAAGGACATGTAACAAAGACACATGCAAGTTGTTGACGCTCAGTCACCCAATTTTGATTTGAAGTGAAAATTAATTGCCTGGCTTTCCTTTTCTGTTATAGACAAGCCTGGTCCGCCAACTGGGCCTATCAAGATTGATGAAATTGATGCTACTTCAGTTGCCATTTCCTGGGAACCACCTGAATTGGATGGTGGGGCTCCACTGAGTGGTTATGTGGTAGAACAGCGTGACGCCCACCGTCCAGGATGGCTGCCAGTGTCTGAATCCGTGACCCGAACGACATTTAAGTTTACCAGACTCACTGAAGGGAATGAGTATGTGTTCCGTGTGGCTGCAACAAACCGCTTCGGAATCGGCTCCTACTTGCAGTCTGAGGTCATTGAATGTCGCAGCAGCATCAGTAAGTCCTTGGGCCCTTCCTCCATCCTCCCACCTCTGATTCTGAAGGTTAACAAGAACAAATGTGTTTTTGATATACCCTGATGCAAGTAAAAATGGGTCAAAAAGTTAACCCAGGGTCTTCCTAAGGTTTTTAAACCTCCTTTTCTTGGAGGTTTTCAACATGGTTAATTCTTCTTTTTTTTTTTAATGAAAGAGAGGAGGAGTTAGAGGAAAGGAAGGGCGGGAGGGAAGGAAGCACAGACTGGCTATGTTAAATCGAGAAAAAACAAAGAATGCATGCTTAACGAATGCTTATAAAGTTAAAGAACATGAGGAACAGCAAAAAAAGTACAGAAATGAAAGCAATGGAAAAACAGTCACAGGAGTCTTATATACCATTATGAGTCTTTATTTTCAGTTATTCATATTGCCACATTTCACCTCTTTCTTGTTGCAGATATTCCTGGACCTCCAGAAACATTACAGATATTTGACGTCTCCCGTGATGGCATGACACTTACCTGGTATCCACCGGAAGACGATGGTGGCTCCCAAGTGACCGGGTATATCGTGGAGCGCAAAGAAGTGAGAGCAGATCGATGGGTCCGTGTGAATAAAGTACCAGTGACGATGACACGGTACCGTTCCACCGGCCTTATTGAAGGCTTAGAATATGAACACCGTGTCACAGCCATTAACATGAGAGGGACCGGAAAACCAAGTCGTCCTTCCAAACCCGTCGTTGCCATGGATCCAATTGGTAATACACTTTGTATAAGTCAAGTTTATGTAGGGATAATTTCATGTTGTAAATTTCATCCTTCTGAAATGTCTACATCTGTAAGCTTTGAAAGCTGCAGTGTTGTACAGACACCACCACCACCATCAAAATGCCGAACGTTTCCATCAGCCCAAAAAGTTTGCTTGTCTCCCTTTGTCATTGATCCCCTCCCTGCTCCAGCCTTGAGGAGCTTTTAGCAAATGACTTTCATAGTCTTCTCCTGAGCCTATTCCCCCCTCTGTAAAATGGGACTCCAGCTAAAATTTTAAAACCAGTTCATATTTCTGAAAGCACTTTAAAAACTGATGACAAATATAAGAGTAGTAGTGACTGTAAATAATGCATAGTTTAGACAAAGGGAAAAAACAAGAGCTGTAGGTATTTTTAATTTATAAAATGAATGAAATTTTTACAAAACAAAAAATAATGCTAACCGTCCATGTTCCCACAACTCGGGATTTTAGGTGACACAGTTGATTTTCAATTGTGCAGCAACTTTAACAAGTTTGTTGTTGATTTATTCTTATTCCCAGCTCCTCCGGGAAAGCCACAAAACCCAAGAGTTACTGATACAACAAGGACATCAGTTTCCCTGGCCTGGAGCATTCCAGAAGATGAAGGAGGATCTAAAGTCACGGGCTACTTGATTGAAATGCAAAAAGTAGATCAAGTCGAATGGACCAAATGTAACACCACCCCCACCAAGATTCGGGAATATACTCTAACACACCTACCTCAGGGCGCTGAGTACAGATTCCGTGTCCTAGCGTGTAACGCTGGTGGACCCGGGGAGCCTGCTGAGGTACCAGGAACAGTCAAAGTCACCGAAATGCTTGGTAAGACATACAGTCATTTTCTTTCTGCTGTAACTGCCTTAGGACTTATTTCCTCCTTGCAAAAAAAAAAAGTTAATTTAATTGCAACCCTACCTTTTTCTCCCCAGAATATCCTGATTATGAACTTGATGAAAGATACCAGGAGGGTATCTTTGTAAGACAAGGTGGAGTCATCAGACTTACCATTCCAATCAAAGGAAAACCATATCCAATATGTAAATGGACCAAAGAAGGCCAAGATATCAGTAAGCGTGCCATGATTGCAACCTCTGAAACCCACACTGAGCTTGTAATCAAAGAAGCAGTCAGGGACGATTCTGGCACTTATGACCTGGTTCTGGAAAACAAATGTGGCAAGAAGGCTGTTTACATCAAGGTCAGGGTGATAGGAAGTCCTAACACTCCAGAAGGACCACTTGAATATGACGACATACAGGCTCGCTCTGTCAGGGTCAGCTGGAGACCCCCTGCCGACGACGGTGGTGCTGACATCTTGGGTTATATCCTCGAGAGACGAGAAGTGCCTAAAGCCGCCTGGTACACCATTGACTCCAGAGTCCGAGGAACATCCCTGGTGGTAAAAGGCCTCAAAGAAAATGTGGAATACCATTTCCGTGTTTCAGCAGAAAACCAGTTTGGCATAAGCAAACCCCTGAAATCTGAGGAACCCGTCATACCAAAAACACCACTAAGTAAGTGCTCTCCCAACCACAGCATGGCAAAAATTCTTCCAGCCCTCTTTGGTTTCGAAGTGAAAGCCATCAGCTCACAAGGTCTGGGGCTGTGCACTAACATGTGTGTGTTCTCCATGTATATCCTTAGATCCTCCAGAGCCTCCGAGCAATCCTCCAGAAGTACTTGATGTGACCAAGAGTTCTGTCAGCCTGTCCTGGTCCCGGCCCAAAGACGACGGTGGTTCCCGAGTCACGGGCTACTACATCGAACGCAAGGAGACATCAACGGACAAGTGGGTCCGGCACAACAAGACTCAGATAACGACCACAATGTACACCGTCACAGGGCTGGTTTCAGATGCTGAGTATCAGTTCCGCATCATCGCCCAGAATGATGTTGGCCTAAGTGAGAGCAGCCCAGCTTCGGAACCAGTTATTTGCAAAGATCCATTTGGTAAGGAGAGAATTTCTGAAGGGGTTATAACTGAAGGGGCAAGCCATCTCTGGTCTTTTTCTTTTATTTCAGCAGTACAGCTGATTCTCTTTTCCATTGCTTTTTAAAATATTTCAGATAGGCCAAGCCAACCTGGAGAACTTGAGATTCTTTCAATATCCAAAGACAGTGTCACTCTGCAGTGGGAGAAACCTGAGTGTGATGGTGGCAAAGACATCCTTGGATACTGGATTGAATATAGACAATCTGGAGACAGTGCCTGGAAGAAGAGCAACAAGGACCGCATCAAGGACAGGCAGTTCACAATAGGGGGTTTGCTGGAAGCTACTGAATATGAATTCAGGGTTTTCGCTGAGAACGAGGCTGGGCTTAGCAGACCTCGAAGAACTGCTATGTCTGTAAAGACGAAACTAACATGTAAGTAGCTATTAGGTCTCTGGTCATGATCTACGAACTAAGTAACATGCTAGGGCCGATCCTTCCTCTATACAAAGTAGATCTCCAAAAAGTTTTATCGGTGAGCTAGTGTTTGGAAAGAGACGCTCACTTTGGCATACGCACACACAGCGGGTGGTGGATAGGTTCCGTAGGAAGCCATTCCAAGCACATAACCTCAGCCGATGCCAGCTGCAGTGCACTGAGGCATTCCTAGAGCAGCATCTTCTTCCATTGCAATGGGGTTTTTGCGGTTACTAATAGGACTCCAGGGGTCAAACAAATGTGCCCCACTTCAGTGATCCTAAGTAAGGACAAAGATACTACAGATTTATAGAGAGAATTCCTATTTCCCCACAACTCTCGACGTCGTTAATGCCTCCCAACCACAAAGAGAACTCACTCTGCAGAGCAAGGTACTCCCTGTTTTCCATATGACCCCAGGAAAATCACTGCGAAGAGTTGTTAAGAATTAGACTCAGATAAATCATGGTCTCTAATAAAGTCTCACTTAGTAGGATAAATTCACTCCGGGTATGCAAGGACAGAGGGTTATCAAATCTGTGTAAGAATAATGCATTAATACTACCTTTCACATCCTTCAGCTGGAGAGGCCCCCGGAGTACGCATGGAAATGAAGGACGTTACCACCAAACTGGGTGAAGCTGCTCAACTCTCCTGCCAGATCGTTGGGAGGCCTCTTCCTGACATTAAGTGGTACCGATTTGGCAAGGAGCTTGTACAAAGCCGGAAGTACAAAATGTCTTCAGATGGGCGCACGCATACCCTGACGGTAATGACAGAGGAGCAAGAAGATGAAGGTGTTTATACCTGCATAGCTACCAATGAGGTTGGAGAGGTAGAAACCAGTAGTAAGCTTCTCCTGCAAGCAACACCGCAGTTCCATCCTGGTTACCCGCTGAAAGAGAAATATTACGGTGCCGTGGGTTCAACACTTCGACTTCATGTCATGTACATCGGTCGCCCAGTACCCGCCATCACTTGGTTCCATGGCCAGAAACTTATGCAAAACACAGAAAACACCACTATTGAAAACACTGAGCACTACACTCACCTCGTCATGAAGAACGTCCAACGTAAGACTCATGCTGGGAAATACAAAGTTCAGCTCAGCAATGCTTTTGGAACCGTTGATGCCATCCTTGATGTGGAAATACAAGGTATTTTACTTTCACTTTCAGTGTTGTTTGGTTTTGTTTTGTTTTGTTTTGTTTTTTAATTTTCAAAGCAAAAAAAGACCTTGGGAGACACACTAGAGAAACCACTACCGTTGTATTTTCCCCCAACAGATAAACCAGACAAACCCACAGGACCCATCGTGATTGAGGCTCTGTTAAAGAACTCGGTAGTGATCAGCTGGCAGCCACCGGCAGACGACGGAGGCTCCTGGATCACCAATTATGTGGTGGAGAAATGCGAGGCCAAGGAAGGGGCTGAATGGCAATTGGTGTCTTCAGCCATCTCGGTGACGACCTGTAGGATTGTGAACCTCACAGAAAATGCTGGCTACTACTTCCGGGTGTCAGCTCAGAACACTTTTGGCATCAGTGAACCTCTAGAGGTGTCCTCGGTAGTGATCATTAAGAGTCCATTTGGTGAGTACAACCTCTTGCACAATCTCTACAATCTTCCTATGGCAAAACCCCTTACATAAAAATATCATTACATCAAACTCTTTTCAACAGAAATAAATTTGGGAAGGAAAGAGCAAAGATTCAGGTAAAGCACAAGAACCATTTATGTCGCTTAGACTGAATTTGCACATATCCAAAAGGGCAAATACGGGATGGCAAAAGTAGGCTTATAGGTGTTCGGGAAAAATATAATTTATAAATAAAAATATAAGAATAAACTCTGTTTTGTATACTTACAACTGTAAACCTGCTTTTCCCCACCCCGTAGATGCCCTACCCCTTCTTCTTTAAAAAGCAACTTTGCATTTTGATAACTTTTTAGCACAAAATAATCAGTTCATTTTTCTGGAATAGCTATTCTTAATAGAGCTGTTCATTCATAACACTTTATTTTTCAAAAATAGGCTTTTAATAAAGTTGCCCATTTCACCTCATGACTCAAATCCTTTTTATCTGTTTGTTTTAAACAGAAAAGCCAAGTGCTCCTGGCAAGCCCACCATCACTGCTATCACGAAAGATTCTTGTGTTGTGTCTTGGAAGCCGCCTGCCAGTGATGGTGGTGCAAAGGTTAGAAATTACTACCTCGAGAAGCGTGAGAAGAAGCAGAATAAATGGATTGCGGTGACAACAGAAGAAATTCGAGAAACTGTCTTCTCAGTGAAAAACCTTATTGAAGGTCTTGAATATGAGTTCCGTGTGAAGTGTGAAAACCTAGGTGGGGAAAGCGAATGGAGTGAAATATCAGACCCCGTCACTCCCAAATCTGATGTCCCAATTCAGGCACCACACTTCAAAGAGGAACTAAGAAATCTAAATGTCAGATATCAGAGCAATGCTACTTTGGTCTGCAAAGTGACTGGCCATCCGAAACCTGTTGTGAAATGGTACAGACAAGGCAAAGAGATCATTGCAGATGGATTAAAGTACAGAATTCAGGAGTTCAAGGGTGGCTACCATCAGCTCATTATTGCAAGCGTCACGGATGATGATGCCACAGTTTACCAAGTCAGAGCCACCAACCAAGGGGGATCTGTGTCTGGCACTGCCTCCTTGGAAGTGGAAGGTAAAAACAAATCAGTAAACCTAAGTTTGATGCTGGATGATGCATTTTTAATCGGAAGGGGGCTGTTGCACTTACATAGTGTTAGGTATTGCTAAACTGTATTCTTTTTCCTTCTATTCTGATACAGTTCCAGCTAAGATACACTTGCCTAAAACTCTTGAAGGCATGGGAGCTGTTCACGCTCTCCGAGGTGAGGTGGTCAGCATCAAGATCCCTTTCAGTGGCAAACCAGATCCCGTGATCACCTGGCAGAAAGGACAAGATCTCATCGACAACAATGGCCACTACCAAGTTATCGTCACAAGATCTTTCACGTCGCTCGTTTTCTCCAACGGAGTGGAGAGAAAGGATGCTGGTTTCTATGTGGTCTGTGCTAAAAACAGGTTTGGAATTGACCAGAAGACAGTTGAACTGGACGTGGCTGATGTTCCTGACCCACCCAGAGGAGTCAAAGTCAGTGACGTCTCACGAGATTCTGTCAACTTAACCTGGACTGAGCCAGCTTCTGACGGTGGCAGCAAAATCACCAACTACATTATTGAAAAATGTGCCACTACAGCAGAGAGATGGCTCCGGGTAGGGCAGGCCCGAGAAACACGTTACACTGTGATCAACTTATTTGGAAAAACAAGTTACCAGTTCCGTGTAATTGCTGAAAATAAATTTGGCCTGAGCAAGCCTTCTGAGCCCTCAGAACCAACCATAACCAAAGAAGATAAGACCAGAGTTATGAACTATGATGAAGAAGTAGATGAAACCATGGAAGTTTCCATGACCAAAGCTTCTCACTCTTCAACCAAAGAACTCTACGAGAAATACATGATTGCTGAAGATCTTGGGCGCGGTCAGTTTGGAATCGTCCACCGTTGTGTTGAAACATCCTCGAAAAAGACATACATGGCTAAATTTGTTAAAGTCAAAGGGACCGATCAGGTTTTGGTAAAGAAGGAAATTTCCATTCTAAATATCGCTAGGCACAGAAATATCTTATACCTCCATGAATCATTTGAGAGCATGGAGGAATTAGTTATGATCTTCGAGTTCATATCAGGACTTGACATATTTGAACGCATTAACACAAGTGCTTTTGAACTTAACGAAAGAGAAATTGTAAGTTATGTTCGCCAGGTCTGCGAAGCTCTTGAGTTCTTACACAGTCATAATATTGGACATTTTGACATTAGCCCAGAAAATATCATCTACCAAACAAGAAGGAGCTCCATCATTAAAATCATAGAATTTGGTCAAGCCCGTCAGCTGACACCAGGGGACAACTTTAGGCTTCTGTTCACTGCCCCTGAATACTATGCACCTGAAGTCCACCAGCATGATGTCGTCAGCACAGCCACAGACATGTGGTCGCTTGGAACACTGGTGTATGTGCTGTTGAGTGGTATCAATCCATTCTTGGCTGAAACTAACCAGCAGATCATTGAGAACATCATGAATGCTGAGTATACTTTTGATGAGGAGGCATTCAAAGACATCAGCCTTGAAGCCATGGATTTTGTTGACCGGCTGTTGGTGAAGGACAGAAAATCTCGCATGACAGCATCTGAAGCACTCCAGCACCCATGGCTGAAGCAGAAGACAGAAAGAATCAGGACCAAAGTTATCAGAACATTGAAACACCGGCGTTACTACCACACGCTGATCAAGAAAGACCTCAACATGGTTGTGTCGGCAGCCAGGATCTCCTGTGGCGGTGCAATTCGGTCTCAGAGGGGAGTGAGTGTCGCTAAAGTTAAAGTAGCATCCATTGAAATTGGCCCCATCTCTGGGCAGATAATGCATGCAGTTGGCGAAGAAGGGGGATATGTCAAATATGTCTGCAAGATTGAGAACTATGACCAGTCTACCCAAGTGACCTGGTACTTTGGTGTCAGACAGCTGGAGAGCAGCGAGAAATACGAAATCACCTACGAGGATGGCGTGGCTACCATGTATGTCAAAGACATTACCAGATTCGATGACGGCACCTACAGATGCAAAGTAGTCAATGACTACGGTGAAGACAGTTCTTACGCAGAGCTATTCGTTAAAGGCGTGAGAGAAGTTTATGACTATTACTTCCGCAGAACCATGAAGAAAATTAAGCGCAGAACAGATACCATGAGACTCCTGGAAAGGCCACCAGAATTTACCCTGCCTCTCTATAACAGGACAGCTTATGTGGGTGAAAATGTCCGGTTTGGAGTGACTATAACTGTCCACCCAGAGCCTCGGGTAACATGGTATAAATCAGGTCAGAAAATCAAACCAGGCGAAGACGACAAGAAGTACACATTTGAGTCTGACAAGGGCCTTTACCAATTAACCATTAACAGTGTAACCACAGATGATGATGCTGAATACACCGTGGTGGCAAAGAACAAATACGGCGAGGACAGCTGCAAAGCCAAGCTGACGGTAACCCCACACCCACCTCCAACAGACACGACCTTAAGACCCATGTTCAAACGGCTCCTGGCCAATGCAGAATGCCAAGAAGGCCAAAGTGTCTGCTTTGAGATCAGAGTTTCTGGCATCCCCCCGCCAACATTAAAGTGGGAGAAAGACGGTCAGCCACTGTCCCTCGGGCCTAACATCGAAATTATCCATGAAGGCTTGGATTACTATGCTTTGCACATCCGGGATACTTTGCCTGAAGACACTGGTTACTATAGGGTCACAGCCACAAACACAGCTGGATCCACCAGCTGCCAGGCTCACCTCCAAGTGGAACGCTTGAGGTACGTCAAACAAGAATTCAAGAGTAAAGAGGAGCGGGAGCGACACGTACAAAAGCAAATTGACAAGACACTAAGAATGGCTGAAATTCTTTCTGGAAAGGAAACGGTGCCACTGACACAGGTAGCCCAGGAGGCCCTGAGAGAAGCTGCCATCCTCTACAAACCAGCTGTGAGCACCAAGACCGTAAAGGGGGAGTTCCGACTTGAGACCGAAGAAAAGAAGGAGGAGAGGAAACTCCGGATGCCCTATGAAATACCAGAGCCACGCAAGCACAAACAGGCCGTCATAGAAGAAGACCAACGCATTAAGCAGTTCGTGCCTATGTCTGACATGAAATGGTACAAAAAGATACGTGATCAATACGAAATGCCTGGGAAGATTGACCGCGTGGCACAGAAAAGATCCAAGCGCATCCGCCTTTCTAGGTGGGAACAGTTCTACGTGACGCCTCTTCCGCGCTTCACGGACCAGTACAGACCTCGGTGGCGTCTTCCGAAACTGACCCAAGACGATCTTGAAGTGGTGAGACCAGCCCGCCGGCGTACACCTTCTCCCGATTATGCGTTCCACTACCGACCTCGAAGGCGTTCTCTGGGTGACTTGTCAGATGAAGAATTACTCCTTCCCATTGACGACTACTTAGCCATGAAAAGAACAGAGGAAGAGAGACTGCGTCTTGAAGAAGAGCTTGAATTAGGTTTTTCAGCTTCGCCCCCAAGCCGAAGCCCTCCACGCTTTGAGCTTTCTAGTCTACGTTACTCTTCACCACAAGCTCATGTCAAGGTGGAGGAAACAAGAAAAGACTTCAGATATTCAATATATCACATCCCGAAGAAGGCCGAGACCAGCACGAGTTATGCAGAGCTGCGGGAGCGGCACGCCCAGGCCTCGTACAGACAGCCCAAACAGCGGCAGAGGATCTCGGCCGAGAGAGAGGACCAAGAGCTGCTTCGGCCGGTGGCAACCACCCAGCGTCTCTCAGAATACAAAAGCGAGCTCGACCACATGTCAAAGGAGCAAAAGTCTAGAAAGAAGTCAAGACGACAGAAAGAAGTGACAGAAATAACAGAAATTGAGGAGGAATACGAAATCACCAAACGTGCTCAGAGAGAGTCATCCTCATCCGTGTCTAGACTCCTGAGACGACGGCGCTCCCTGTCTCCAACTTACATTGAATTAATGAGGCCGGTGTCCGAGCTGATCCGGTCACGTCCGCCGCCAGCTGAGGAGTATGAAGATGACACAGAAAGAAGGTCTCCCACTCCAGAGAGAACTCGCCCACGTTCCCCCAGCCCCGTGTCCAGTGAGAGATCACTCTCACGATTTGAGAGATCGGCAAGATTTGATATCTTCTCCAGGTATGAGTCCATGAAAGCTGCTTTAAAGACTCAGAAGACATCAGAAAGGAAGTATGAGGTCTTGAGCCAGCAGCCTTTTACACTGGACCATGCCCCACGAATCACACTGAGAATGCGCTCCCACAGGGTACCCTGTGGCCATAATACACAGTTTATCTTAAACGTTCAGTCTAAGCCAACTGCCGAAGTTAAATGGTACCACAATGGTGTAGAACTCCAAGAGAGCAGTAAGATTCGTTACACCAACACGAGTGGGGTCCTGACCTTGGAAATTCTGGACTGTCATATTGATGACAGTGGAACATACCGTGCCGTGTGCACCAACTACAAAGGGGAAGCTTCTGACTACGCGACCTTGGACGTAACAGGAGGGGATTACACCACCTACGCTTCCCGCCGCAGAGACGAGGAAGTCCCCCCATCCATTTTCCCCGAGCTGACAAGAACAGAGGCATATGCAGTTTCATCATTCAAGAAAACATCTGAGATGGAAGCTTCTTCTTCGGTCAGGGAAGTGAAATCCCAGATGACAGAGACAAGGGAAAGTCTCTCATCATATGAACACCACGCATCTGCGGAAATGAGAAGGGCTGCCGTAGAAGAAAAGTCGCTGGAAGAAAAATCCATGCACAGAAAGATCAAGTCCACTTTGGCAGCCAGGATTCTAACCAAGCCAAGGTCCATAACCGTCTCTGAAGGAGAGTCTGCGAGGTTTTCTTGTGACACAGATGGTGAGCCAGTACCAAGTGTGACCTGGCTGCGTGGAGGACAAGTGATCAGTGCTTCCACCCGCCACCAAGTGACAACCACAACCTACAAATCGACTTTTGAGATCTCTTCGGTCCAGGCTTCCGATGAGGGCAGCTACAGCGTAGTGGTAGAAAACAGTGAAGGGAGACAGGAAGCACAGTTTACTCTGACTGTTCAAAAGTCCAGGGTTACTGAAAAGGCTGTGACATCACCACCAAGGGTCAAATCTCCAGAGCCTCGGGTGAAATCCCCGGAAGCAGTGAAGTCTCCAAAACGAGTGAAATCCCCAGAATTGGTGACTTCTCACCCAAAAGCAGTATCACCCACAGAGACCAAACCCACAGCCACAGAGAAAGTTGGGCAGCTACCAGTCTCTGGCCCACCCAAGATAACTCAGACCCTGAAAGCAGAAGCTGCCAAAGACATGGCGAAGCTGACCTGTGCAGTCGAAAGCAGTGTATTGTGTGCAAAAGAGGTCACCTGGTACAAAGATGGCAAGAAACTGAAGGAAAACGGGCATTTCCAGTTTCATTACTCAGCAGATGGCACCTATGAGCTCAAAGTCCATAACCTCACTGACTCCGATCGCGGAGAATACATCTGTGAGATTGCTGGTGAAGGTGGAACTTCCAAAACTACCTTGCAGTTCACGGGGCAGGCCTTCAAGAGCATCCACGAGCAAGTGTCGAGCATATCAGAAACTAAAAAATCAGCTCAGAAAACTGCTGAGTCAGCAGAAACCAAGAAAACAGCCGAGTCTACAGAAACCAAGAAATCAGCCGAGAAAACTGCAGAGTTGACAGAAACCAAGAAACTGGCTCAGAAAACTGCTGAGTCAACAGAAACCAGGAAATCGGCTGAGAAAACTGCTGAGCCAACAGAAACCAAGAAAACTGAAACCAAACCTCCTGAGCCAATATCCTCAAAGCCAGTCATTGTGACTGGGCTGCAGGACACAACCGTTTCTTCAGACAGCGTCGCTACGTTTGCAGTGAAAGCTGCTGGACAACCCTGGCCGACTGTCACCTGGACAAAGGATGGAAAGGTAACTAGTTTGTAAATGACCTTTAATTTTTATCTTCTGAAAAATTGACCTTTTCCTTCATCCTCATCTCCCAAACAAAGTTGAAAATTAAATCACTGTTTAAAACTCAAATATCTTGCATCCTCCAGGCTATCACACAAGGAGGTAAATACAAACTGTCTGAAGACAAAGGAGGATTCGTCTTAGAAATTCTTCGGACTGACACTGCTGACAGCGGGCAGTACACTTGCACGATAACAAACTCAGCGGGATCTGTGTCCTCCAGCTGCACATTAGCCATAAAAGGTAGGCTGGCTTTGATTCCCACCAGCAGTTTTCAGAAAACATTTCTACACACTCCCTTACACGCCCATATGCACACACCGGAAAGTATTAACACTTCGAAATTCCAGAATACCGCTTGTACACAAATTAGCATATGCTTTTATATTCACATAAAAATTACTTATTAAGTACCTAACTGTACGTGCTGTTATATAAAATTCTGTAGGGCCAGCCCTTGCTCCCAGGAATGTTTAAAGTCAGGCGAATATACAAAATGGTACTTGTTCCTTAAACCTTCACGTTTGCTAAATTAATGGAAGAGCTTTATCAGTTTTCCCAATTAAAATTAGTTTGCCGTCATCTCAATTGACTAAAACATAATTCATTTTTAATTAATCAAAGCACACACCTCTCCTAAACTCTGTGACTATTGTTTTCAAGACTTTTTTTTCCTCTTAAGTCATAAAAGAATCATCTTCAATTTCGTTTCGTTTAAAGAATCATTACACTGATCTCTAGAGCCAAGCACGGCAGCTTCCCGAGATTGGGACCAAGGAAGCATCGGGTGTTACCTACACTGCATGCAGAAGTCAGCATTTTTTTTCCCTTTGTACATTGTTCACTTGCAGAACCTACAAGAGGACAGGGTGGGGTCTCTTTCCAATTCAGTTTGCCTCACAGAGATTTCTCTTTTAGCTGTAAAAGACACTGAGACACAGAAAGTATCTACACAAAAGACTTCTGAAATTACATCCCAAAAGAAGGCAGTTGTCCAAGAGGAAACTGCCCAAAAAGCCTTCACTTCTGAAGAAATCAAGAAGGCAGAGGTGAAATCTCAAGCAAAGTTGGCCCTCACGGAGGAAGCTTCAAAGGTTATGATTTCTGAAAAAGTCAAGAAATCAGAAACAGCCTCCCTGGAAAAATCCATCATCCATGAAGAAGTCACTAAAACATCACAGGCATCGGAAGAAATCAGAACTCAAGCTGAAATTAAAGCCTTTTCTACGCAGATGAGCATAACGGATGGTCAGAAAGTGACTTTGAAAGCCAACATTGCTGGTGCCACTGATGTGAAGTGGATACTGAATGGAGTGGAGCTCGCCAACTCCGAGGAGTACAGATACGGCGTCTCAGGCAGCGACCAGACCCTGACCATCAAGCAGGCGAGTCACAGAGACGAAGGGATCCTCACCTGCATTGGCAAAACCAGTCAAGGAATCGTCAAGTGTCAGTATGACCTGACTTTGAGCGAAGAACTCTCAAATGCCCCAGCCTTCCTCTCACAGCCCAGGTCTCAAAATGTTAACGAAGGACAAAGTGTCCTCTTTTCTTGTGAAATCAGTGGTGAGCCCTCCCCTGACATCGAATGGTTTAAAAACAACCAACCGGTAAGTTTTAATTATGAATTTAGTATCAAAGAAAATTGTAAACACTACACGTACTCCTGCAGAGCTCAAAGAAACACTTTACTCCTCTTTAGATTTCGGTTTCTTCAAATGTCAGCGTGAGTCGCTCCAGAAATGTATATTCTCTGGAGATCCGCAGCGCATCAGTAAGTGACAGTGGGAAGTACACGATTAAGGCCAGAAATTTCCGTGGCCAATGTTCAGCTACTGCTTCCTTAACGGTCCTTCGTAAGTACATCTTTGCCATTTTCGTTATTTGTTGAGGCCTTTATGTGGGGTTTTTTTTGGTTTTCGTTTGTAGTTTTGGCCTTTGTTTTCTGAGCCCAGCAAACTCAGAAGCCTCGTCAAATTCCATGGGTGAGAGGCACAGGCCTCCTGTGTAATTCATTCTTCCCATCGGTTTCTTCACAGCTCAACAGAGAAGCATGGATAGGGTAACTTTCTCATTCTTCCCATCAGTTTCTTTACAGCGCAACAGAAGCATGGACTAGTTAACTTTCAAAGCAAAGTTACCAACTGCCCCATTAACATTTATTTTCAGAATGCAAAATATATAAATGATCTTCCATATGCCTAACCATTTTTCTCCCAGTGATTCTAGTACCTGCATGTAATGTGATGATAGAAACATAAGGATTCATTTCTTGGAGACATTGAGCTAGCTCTTGGCAAATGTATGTATCGATGTATCTGCTTATGCTTCCACAGCAAGTGGGGTTACGTTTCTGTGTGTGTTGAAGTTTGCCATTTCCGTAAGTCACTGTCGGATGTCACACATTAACCGGATGTCATTGATGTTCACTGTCTCTGCTATGCTCCACAGCTCTAGTTGAAGAACCTCCCAGAGAGGTAGTATTGAGGACAAGTGGCGACACGAGCTTGCAAGGAAGCTTCTCGTCTCAGTCAGTCCAAATGTCTGCCTCCAAGCAGGAGGCGTCCTTCAGCAGTTTCAGCAGCAGCAGCGCTAGCAGCATGACTGAAATGAAATTTGCTAGCATGTCCGCCCAAAGCATGTCCTCCATGCAAGAGTCTTTTGTAGCAATGAGTTCCAGCAGTTTTATGGGAAAATCTAGCATGACACAACTGGAAAGCTCAACTAGTAGAATGCTTAAAGCAGGCATAAGAGGTGAGCAATAAAACCACTGGTAGCGGTAGACAAGCCTAGTAGAATGGGCTGGTTCTTTAATTCATACATTTCAGTAGAAAGCAAGTCATTATTTTTTTTTCCATGATCCTAAAACTTTTTTGTTGTCGATGTTCCCTAAAGGAATTCCACCTAAAATTGAAGCTCTTCCCTCTGACGTCAGCATTGATGAGGGCAAAGTTCTAACGGTAGCCTGTGCTTTCACCGGTGAGCCCACCCCGGAAATAACATGGTCGTGTGGTGGAAGAAAAATCCAAAGTGAAGAACAGGGGAGATTCCATATTGAAAACACAGAGGACCTGACGACGCTGATCATCACGGACATACAGAAACAGGATGGTGGACTTTACACCCTGAGCTTAGGGAATGAATTTGGTTCTGACACTGCTACTGTGAATATAAATATTCGCTCCATTTAAGAGGGCCTGCGCTCTCATACTCACTCATTCTTAACCTTTCACAAACGATTCACATGGACTAATCTTTCTGATCTGTAAATATTTTTAAAAAGTAGTTTTGTATCAACGTCAATGAGTCCAAGTTCAAAATATGCATTTCAATCTTTTCTAATTGTTGACCTAAGAATATCACACATTTTCTAGTGACATGTACATACTGTATATAGCCGGATTCACGGTTATAAAGTTTTGTACCTTTATTTTATGACATTTTACAATGTAACTTTGGAAACTAACTGTTGGTAGGAGAAAGTTTCTTATAGGACGAATACCCTGCTCAACACTTAACCAATCTTTGTGCCTCAACATAACGTTGATGTCTAAGTTTGCCTCAGCGGGTTGAGAAATTCCCCGTTGAAGACGTCCTAGCCACCTAAGAGACCGTGCTGTGCACAAGACCTGCGTGTGCACCAATACCTGCTGAATCAGAAATGTAAGGCGTTGGTGATGTTTGCATCTACCCTCCTGTAAGCAACACTTTAACGTCTTACATTTTCTCTGATGATGTCACACTCAAAATTATCATGACTTAAATGTTACCAGAGCAAAGTGTAACGGCCAACACTTTGTTCGCTCATTTCACACTGCCTCTGACCATAGAGAGTGCCTGGGTAGCTTGGAAAAGTAACATCGCCTGGCCATCCCCTCATTTAACCAAGCTGTTCAAGCGTTCCTATGTCAGAGCAGTGCCCACTCTTGGAGGTCTCGGGGTGCAGCCAATGCCTTTGTGTGGTAGCTCTAAATTTAAATTACCCTGAGAAACTGGGGCAACTAAGCCATGAGCCACAGCAAAGCAAAATATAACAACAAACACAAAATCAAGCTGTCGTTAAACTAAAAGCAACAACATTACTAACTGCCCAAAGTATCAATTTGATGTAGCTCTTTTCCTGCAAGTATCAATTCAATTGTTAGTTATAATTGTTGGACCTCCTTGAGATAGTAACAACAAAATAAAGCAAGCTATCTGCACCTCAAAATGTGTGGTTGGTTGTTTCCTGTGAAATTCTGGGGTTGGGGAGGTACGTGTTATCACAAACCACAGAAAAGATCATAAGATAAAGCATCTCAAGTTCAAAATAGCTTATGTTCGTAAGTTCATTAAATATTTAAATTATTGTGCTGAATGTACTCAACAATTTTTTAAAACATAGGTATAATTCTCATGGATAAATTTATCTTCAAAAGTTAATAAAACTCCCCCAAAATAATAGATAAAATCTTCTCATCTCATCAAAAAACGTATTTTTATGGGAGCCGATTCAACTAAATCTACCAAAGCTACTAAACATCTACAATACCTTGTGCTGAACACCACACAGAACACTGCAAAGATGGGCAAGATGACACAGACCTTGTCCCTCAAGGAGTGTGGTGAAGAGAAAATGACAACCTCAAGGCACGTGACTGATTGTGTGCACGACATCTACTGACTATCGCAGCTCCGAAGTGAGATAGAACAAATGAAGGCCCTCAAATCTAAAAATCTCGTTTTAAAAGCTACAGCACCATGCTTTTTAAAACAACTGATCTATACTGATCTATACTTTATAATAAAATACCTAGTGCCAAAAATATCCGTATTTATCCACTTGCAACTGTAAACCTATAAAGTGGATTCTTTGCCCAAATTACCTCCTAAACACAAGTACAATTTACAAATGTAAATAACAGTACAATTACTCCTAATCGTAAGTACAAGTGACCAAAGCTGAAGCAAGTGTACTGTCAACTTTTATTCTCCGAACGAAGACCTTGGGTCTTCAGTAATTTATTCACCAAGTACTGTCTTAAGGCAGATCCCCTAAAGCAGAATATTTGAGGCATTGCTGTCAGGAAAAAAGGGAGTGAGGGAGGCGGGGCAGGGGAAGAAAGGGAGCCATGAATGCGGCCTCAGCAGGGGCTCCAGCCTGACCCCGCAGAGGGTGGTGGGTTTGGCGAAGTAGCCTCCCCGGTGAGGTCGGGGTGGGGGGCGAACGGCTTTGGCCACAGCAATCTCTGCAGACTGGGGCAGCCAAACAGACAGTACTCCGGAAACCGGGTGAGGTACACATAACCTGGGGGAATCCGAGGTGCCAACAGCACCCACACTACACCATCTAACAACTTGAAATGCCTACTCTTACTTTCAAACGAGAGAGGCAGGACTTACTGAGCGACGATTCCTGAGGATGATTCCCAGCACTGACATGCTAATATTGAAACAGGTCCTGTCCCTGGTTGAGATGCAGTCCATGCTGATGAGAATTTTAAAGCCGAGAGGATTTCACACTTCCGTTGTTGCAATTCCCAGGCTCTGAGATCCAAAGTCTCCCTGGGGAAAAGGGGCGGGGCAACGAGCTACCCAGCGATGGAGATGAGGCTACAGGCAAAGCCTGGGGAAGTACGCGGACTGGGAAAGCGGCTCCGTTTGACCACTTGGGCCCAAGTGAAAAGATTGCCTACGGAGGATCCTGGAAGTCCGTCAGAGGCAGGGCAGCTGGAGCGAGAGCCCCTACCCGGGTCACCGGGCAGCCTCCTTCCTCTAGCTTCTCGGAGAAGAGTGCTCCACGCGGGGGGAGGGGATGCCTGCTCCACCCAGCCCCACCTCCAGCGATCCTCCTGGGTTTAACTGCATCACTGTTTCCGATTCAAACCGCCTTTTCTCTCCCGGTGTCAGCTGGGGGAGACAGAGAGCCGCAAGCCAGGCTTCCTCGTTCCAACCAATCAAAGGACAAAACCCAAGAGAAATCTTCACTCTTCTCCTGCCCGTCTTTCTGCTGAATCCTTCCTGTCTTGATTTATAAACCGCACGGCCTGGCTACATGACAGGCAGCCTAATGTAGGAATAACACATCCTCACTCAAAACCCAGAGTAACAAGCTGAAATCTAGGATCTGCTGACTTATGTGACCTCGGCCAGGTTACTGAACTTCTCCCTTCCTTGATATTCTCATCCACAAAATGGGAATAACAGCAGCATTGACCTCACAGGGTTGTTGTGAGGATTCAAAGAGTTACTCCATGTGAAACTTTTAGAGCAGTTCCTGGCACAGCACTGGGTAAGCACCACCAATCATTATTATATTCCAGACCACCACAAAAATATTACAGGGAGCAGGCAGAGAAGCAGCATTTTAGAGGGGAGGGAGAACAAAGCTCACTCACAAGCACTTGATGCATTCGCTTGCTAGGGCTGCTGGAACAAAGTACCACAAACTGCAGGGGCTTGTACACAGAAAGGCTAGAAGTCCAAATGGAAGGGTCAGCAGGGTTTGTTCCTTCTGAGGGTTGTTAGGGAAGGAGCTGGTCCACGCTACTGTTTGGCTTTTAGGTGGTCACCCTCGCGTGCCCACAGCATGCTCCCTGCCTGCATGTGTGGGTCCTACTTTCCCCCATTTAGAAGGTCATCAGCATATTAGGGTCTACCCTAGCTTTACCCTAGCTTTATTTCAACTTTATTATCCATGTAAAGACCATAAAGTCACATCCTAAGGTACTGGGGACTTCAATATACCTTTTTGGGGAGGACACAGTTCAACCCATAACACTAGACATGATAGGCATGGGACAACACACTTTTAGAAGTAATTTGATGGATTTTTGTAAAAGATGAATTTATCATCCCTATTCAATAGTGGCTGATTATGCCAATGAACCACATAGAGGTAGGTAAATCAGAAACAGTAAAATAACAGACTAAATTGGCAGTCTCCATTGTGACTGGTTGAAGGATAAAGTCTATTGACTGTGTCCCAGGAGGAGAAAATAATTCATATCTGTTTATTCTGCCCCAAATGTAATTTTGAAAAATTCAGGCAGAGAAAGTCCAGTTGCCTTGTAATAGAAGAAAACAGTGTCTGCTAGATACGTAGAAAAACTTTGACAGTAGATTGGCCCATCATTTTTTATCCTAATGTTATAAAAAGAGAATAATTTTGTTTTTTGTTATGTCTGGGTCAATATTTCCCAAACTCTTCCTAGGGATGTTGGTAAATTACCTGGGGGGGGGGGTGCAGAGGGGAGTTCCACAGCCAAATAAACTTAAGATTTGTACTTCTTTTTTTTCTTCAATTACAGTTCACATTCAATATTATTTTGTATTAGTTTCAGGTGTGCAGCGTGGTG
>PVKM010000023.1:0-33686 GCA_004027735.1 Carollia perspicillata
AAAGAAAAAAGAAGTCTCTCAACCTAGAATTCTATATCCAACAAAATCTATACCTTGAATAAGAACAAAAGGAAAAGATGGGAGAGTTTGAACTGCTACTATACTACAAAAAATATTAAAGGAACATTTTAGGCTAACAGAAAAAAATTCCAGATGAAAACATCTTATGAAAGAAGAAAACATAGAAGAGAGAAGCCATAGAGTCTGTATGATGAACATCACAACAGGATTTCGAATTCTAACATTGATACTTGTGGAGAATTACCTACCTCATCTGCAAAATGTGAATAGTTGTGTCTGTATCACAAAGGTGTTGCAAAGGCTCAGTGAAATAAGGTAGTCAAAGCACAGTAACTAGAACATACTGAACACTCATCGAATCACAACTATTATTATTTTGTTAATAATATCCCAAGATATTATTGTTAATAACTCTTGATGAATACTTTTGCACAGAGCACCATGTATGTAATAAAAAAGAGAAAGGCTGCTTGCTATTAAGCTTAATAACTTACCTTGGAAACAAGTAGGTAGTTGAACATCTTAGTATTATTGGTGCTTTTCAGTGTGGAAAACTAATAAGAAATAAATTATTGTGAGACAAGTAACAAAGAAGTGTTCAAAGGTCAGAGGTGAGAGCTTCAACTCCCAAATGATCCAATGTCTTGTTGGTTTGTAATGAAAAATATCTCATAATATTTCTGACTATTAAGGGAATGTTCACCTTTCTTTGTACATCCAGAAGAGTTGTGAAATAAAAAAATAACTATTTACAATTTTTTTCTTTATTCTTAACTTTGTTTCACTAGGAGAAAAAATGTATTAAATAGGTGCCTGTACTGGTTCTACAAAATAATCAACACAATGGGTATTCTCAAGTAACACCATTTGAGACTAACATGCACCAGGAAATGAACTATCACAAGGTTAAGTAAATACATCGATGGATTAAATAAGATGGATGGGTAAGTGAATGAATCTGTATATCTGTAAATAAGTAGAACATAGTAGACTGTAGCATAGAACCTGGAATCCAACTGCCTGGGTTCAATTCCTATTCCACCCTCTACCACCATTGTGGCCTTGGGAATTTATATAACCTTACTGTCACGTATAAAATGAGGAAAACAATAGTATCTATTTCATATGGCTGTTGGAGGATTCTATCAGTTAAGAGATAATATGTGTGGCATGTGTTTGCTATTGTATTATATAAGCAATACTGAGAAATTTGAAGAAAAATTACAGGCATTACTTAACAGTCACACTGTATAAATTTAATTCACTTTTCAATATGTATAAAATATTTCAGTTTTGATGTTACTTTCAAACTGCCTAGAGGTAAAACATGACTGCCACTGGTATTACTACTAGCATTTTAACGTGAAATACGAGATTAATTTGTCTGTAAAGAAGGGAAAGCTCCTTCCAGTCTAAAGACCCAGAGAAGTTTGAAACAGCATCTGGAGTGAAGCAACTACCAATGTACTAAGAAGACAATCCTTGGTCCAATTCTAGTAGCAAGTTCCACTCTAATCATTCAGCTGAACAAACAAAACCCAGGATTTAGTTATTTTCCCAGAAAATAGATAAACATCCACTTCCTTTTTAGTGTCTCTTTTTTAAAGTAAGAAGGCCTGTGTCTCTCCTAATCATCACTTCACTCTATATTTCTATTTTAATAGTTGCCTTTTCCATATTTTTTGCTATTTTAGGCCAATAAAAATGTTATAGGCAAATATGCTTTTTAAATAATATATGAATGTAAATAAAATACTGTTGCTTGTATATAAACTTTAAACCACAAGTCAACCCAACAGTCTAGCTGGGGTCAGTGGCACAATGTTAGACACTCGGTTGTATGGACAGAAATCCACTCTCTAAGGAAACTGGAACTGGAACAGACTCAGAAATCATCAAAAGCATGGAAAGCTGTAGACACAGGCTGTTTTCTAGTCTCTTTCAAGGACCACATGATTTCTCTTTATTTCATGATGCTTCTGTTTCTCTTGGCACATGTGGTTCCTTCTTCTCCTTATTCCATTGCTTATTCCATTCCTTCTTCTCCTATCTCCACCTGACTTCTGTCTTCTGATAGTTTCCATTCGCATATAACTTTGACTGACACATAAACCACTATGGGCTTTGTCTTACTTACCACTACCTTTAAACTCACCACTTGGTTCAAATCTTAGTATCTTCCCTATTCAGTTTATATTAATAAACTTCCCTATTCGGTATAATTAATTCAAATAGTATCTTCCCTATTCAGTTTATATTAATGGGCAGAGAGGGAGATTTAAATATCTGATCAGTACAACTTACCTGGGTAACTCTATAGACTCTGCAGATCATCGAACTGTAGATTGGTGGGTCAGGTGCCCAACCCTGGTCCAACCGGGAGAGATTGCATGGTACAAAGCACCAGCCCCCACTGTTACTCCATGTATTGGGATCTATGGGTGGAGTAGCTTTTGTCAGAAGGTGTGGGCAAACAGACATCAGTAATATATCTAGTAAATTCACTCAGAGAAAATAGGCCATGTCCAGGCAAAATTCTTTAATGGACACAGTTTAGTCCATCTACCCCCTCAGAAGTAGGGTGTTGAAATGAATGTTGTTTGATTTCACCTTGGTAAGATATTTTGTAGCAATATATGATGGGATTATTTTAGCATAAGACTTAATAACTGCATAAAAAATGTGTCTAGTTGAGAATTACTACAATAATAATGTTGAAGCAAATAATGAACAATTGTTAAAAAGTAAATTTAAATCTAAGAACAGATGCAAATTATAGTTGCAACTAATATGTTTACATAGTCACAAAATTGTTCCCAGTCTCATTTAACTAATCTGTTCCTGAAACCTTGAGCTCTTTGGACTCTGTGAAAATTTTAAGTACTGTCTTTTTTCTTTTTGTGGGGGGAGAATTATTATGATTATATACTATCTGATTCACACTGACATCCCCACAAGTTCCTGTTAAACTGACCACCTCTACATGTCTAGGCTATGTTAAATGATGTGCACTTTTAATTTCTGAAGTGGTAATTTCTTACCACTCACCCTTTGAAGTTCAATTTTATGAATTGTATCTCTGCTGCTCTAGATATTTCTTTCCTTGTTCATTAATGCAGAGAGCCCTGCAAATGACACAAATAATGTCACCTGAAGAATGCTTTCTTCCCATATTCCTGTAAAATACACATCCCTAGACTGTTTGTTTATTTTTAATTTACATCTTTTTTATTGTGCAATAGTTAAAACTTACAGAAAATTTGCAATAACTCTAAAAAAAACTTCTATATTCCTTCATCCAGATTATGAAATTTTTAAGATTGTACTATGTTCTGTGTGTGTGTGCATTTCTCTAGGGCAACAGTTTTGAAGATGTAGTCCAAAAATATCATTTGCCTTTGTTACAGTGTTGGCATTTGTAGTAAGCACACAAAAGCAATGGTGAGTAACACCACAAGTTCCTTAATCAAGGCAGTGATAACAAGAAGTACTAGTTGTCATTGTGTTCTTAACAACGTTGCACTTGCAGGGTATTTTTTATTACCAGTTTCTATTTTAAAATGTCTTGAAGAAACTTAATTTTATTGTTTATTACATGTATTTATTTTTAATTCATTTATTAATTTATTAGATCTTGACCCTTGAACACTCATCTTTTAAAGACACTGTGTGATGAAATGGGCAGAAAGCATGAAGATTTTCTGCTGCAGATGAAGTAAGACAGTTACCTCAAGAAAAAGCCCTTATGTGATTGATACAAGAGATGAACTAGGACCAGGGGTGTCCAACCTTTTGGTGTATTTGGGCCACACTGGAGAAAAAAGAATTGTCTTGGTCCATACATTAAACACACAAATATTAACAAAAACTAATAAGCAAAAAAACGGTTTAATTTATTTATTTTTAGAGCGAGGAAAGGAAGGAGAAAGAGAGGGGGAGAAATATCAATGTGTGGTTGCCTCTCATGCACTCTGTACTGGGGACCTGGCCTGTAACCCAGGCATGTGCCCTGACTGGGAATCGACCAGTGACTCTTTGGTTTACAGGCCCGCACTCCATTCACTGTGCTACAATAGCCAGGGTGGAAAAAAAACCCCAAGATTGTAAGTATTTACAAAAAAAGTAAGTACTTACAAAAAAAGATTTTAAGTATTTTTTTGTGCTGGGCTGCATTCATAGCCATTCTGGGCCACATGGCACATCCCTGATAGGTGTCCTCTTTATGGAATGCCATTTTTCTCTTGAAAGAATGACTAATTCAGACTTGGATAGTTGAACAAACTGAGTTTATGGCTTCAAGGAAAACAACTGAGAGTCTTTGTTGCCCATACTAACACTTGAGGTTTTAAGTGAAATTTAGAATTTGGAGAACTGATATCTGCTACCATAATCTTGGCAGCTTCCCAATATCTAAAGACATTTCTGATAAGTTCTGGGGTATATTAATGACTGCAATCCTTCATATTATATAATAAATGCATTAATATTTAGAATAACTGCATTCCTCAGTGAGCAATATTTTTCAAATGACTAAATATATGATGTTACAAAATTATGTATGGGTTAAAGAGCCCGTGAAAGTATGTCATAGGCCAATGCATTTTAATGCAATAGAGTACAAAATATTTATTAAATATTTATTAATATGGTTTCAAATTTCACATTGCAACTAACCTTTAAGAAATTAACAGCTGTTGAGTTTTGATCCACAAGTATCTCAAACAGCTATTAAAATAATACCTTCTTCTCCAGTTACTTATCTATAGGAAGCTAGGTGTTCTTCATCTACATCAAACACAACACATAGCAGCAAATTGAATGCAAAAGCAGACATGAGAATTCAGCTAACTTTTGTTAAGCCATACCTAAAGGAGATTTGTAAATTAGTAAACAATTATGTGTGCATGTGCATTGGAAAATAAGTTATTTTTAAATGTTATTTATGTTAATATATTTGTTATTTTTGTTTCTAAATGAATTAATAAGTCTGCCAAATTTCTTGGGTCTAAATTCAAATACCGCAGGTATAACTCATGTAAACAAGAGCTGTTCAGGAGTTCTCAATAATTTTCAAATATGTAAGAGGTTTCTGAGACTAAAAAGTTTGTAGATTGCTTCTCTGGTATATAAATCTAGAAATGAATTGTGAGCTGAAGGCTGTGCATATCTTTAACATTACTAAGCGACGTCAAATTGCCCTCTCATCCGGGCTTCAGTTATAGGTCTACATACATAAGTTGAAAGATGATAGCTTAATTGAATTATCATAATGCTTCTTTGGCATGAACTAATTAGTTATTAAGAAGAAATTGTTTAGGCAAATTTAGAGTACTATCTAAAACAAGTTTAAAATAATTTGGCCCCACTAAACTCATCTATTTTTATTATTAAATAAAAGGAAAATTCAAATAGAATCAAATGTTCTTGAATAAGTGTACAGATTAAATGTAACTAGAGATGTTAAATTTCATTACAATATTTTGTTAATAATTAAGTCAAACAGGCATCCTACACAACCAATAAATTGAAAATACTATATATTCCTCCTGTGTAACTGTACTATATAATTAATCAGAGAGCCTATGCACTGATTAAAAGAGATGCCGTGATTAAAAACATGGGGTCTATTACCATGTAAAATAGGCTTGGGATTAATTCTACAACTGTTTGATATTTAAAATGAGTATGTAATTCAGTATATTAAAGAGTTTTTATGTATATACAGTAAGAAACAATTTAAGATTTCTTAACATTATTATATAATGCAAGAAGAAGATAGAAAGAAATTATATTAATTCTCTCAGAGCCTGACATTATAATAAGCTGAATCATACAATTTTTAATTTTAAATTTATGACTTAAGAAGAAAGAAACCCTTGGGACCAGCTGGAATAAGATAAGATTACAATCCCAACAGGGAATTTTTTGGAGATCTTTTCTACAGATATATCATTAAGACCTTATGGAAGAAATAGCCTTTCAATCAAATCTTCTGAAGTCATACAGGATTTATCATGTTTTATGTATAATGAAATGTTAATGTGATTTTTCTTGACTTATATAATTCTAAATGAGTAATTCATTTTCGACACAGTTCGTACTTATTGGAAAGACTGATTTAATGTGGAACTTACAATTAAAGCCTGTTTTTCTTTTTTTTTAAATTTTTTAAATGGGGATAACAGTGGTTAATAAAATTATATAGGTTTCAGGATAAATGGTGATGGAAAAAAACTTGACTTTGCATGGTGAGCACAAAACACAATATAAAAATGATATATTGTGGAGCCATTTTTTCAGAATGGCAGCTGAATCTATAGAATAAAGAACTTTCTCAGTTATAGGAGGAGTTTTCTTTAGCAACAGTATTCATTGTACTCTGTATTCATTAAACTAAACTTAAGACAGATGTAGAAAAGTGTTTAGTAGACAATCTTCAGCTCATCAGAATCCTTCTCTTTAGTCTTCTCACCTCTTACTCAGAAATAACAGAAAAAGATTTTAGGTATTGTTCTGTATGACAATTAAGGTATTTATAGTAGTGAAAATATGTAGAATATAATAGCTAGAAATCTTCATTGTAAGGGCCTGAGATTGCACCCAGAGAACAATTGTCTGACACTTGAAGACCAACTGTCCATGCAGGGTCCCCAAAGTGTAGTGCAGACAGATGACAGAGTCTCCACACACACAAATGAAGGAGTGACTCCACCCCTCCCTTTTCTTCCAGGTGGACCAAACAAGTAGCTGTTGTTCAGGCTTGCAGGTATGACCTCAGAAATTACACACCCAACTGAGGAAATAAAAACATTCAGGAAGCCACCCAACCACCATAAAGAGTTTCACAGCTCACCTCCCAAGGGATTCTGTGAGGAACACCCAACTATTGGCAAATCGGTTTCCTAGCCTAGAAAATCTGTTCAGAGTGTCATTTGTGCTTCTGGCAATACTGCAACAAGGCAGACTAAGCCAAGAGCTGGACCAGAAGTTGAAAGATGTCCCCCGCTCCTCTCCTTTTCTTTCTCTGGTAGATAGGGGTAAGAGAAGGCTAAATGAATTTTTTAAAAATTGTCCCAATTTGTGTCTTAAAATAGTCTTGAAAAAATATTATCAGGGAGGAAGTGATAAATAAAGATCCTGTAATAATTTGTGTAAGCATCTTGTTATTAGGAGCTCAATTTCAATGTTACCCTTCAAGGGCCTTCCTTGTCCACCCTAACCATTCTATCACATCATCCTGTTTTTGGTTCTCTGCAGAAACAGTACCATCATTTAATACTGTTCTTACTTGTTTGTTAGACAATAAAATTAGTGTAGATGTTATAAATGCAGATCCCGAATCAGACTGCCTGGATTGGAATCCTGGTCCTCCAACTTAATAGCTATGGGCAAAGCTCTATGACACAGTTTCCTTCTCTGAAAATTGTCATAATGATCTTACCTATGTCACAGGAATTGGAGGAGGACTGCACTGCATAATAAGAGTAAAGTACTAGATCTGAGGCAGACACAAGGTGAACACAATAAATACAAGCATTTATTCTTCCTTTGCTTGGTATCTGTCTCCCGTCACTTATCTGCCTTAGTAACACAGTACCTAAAATGATGCCTGGAACACACATGACATTTTCAATAAATATGTTAGTAATTAATTAATAAGTCTCAATTAGTTTTTGAGAGTAAACCCAGCTCAACACGGTTTGCAAATTCAACAGTTCATACTAAATATTGAGCATCTACTATCTGTGGTAACCAAGAATATTGACCCTATCCTTCCTTGCTTCATCTGTTGAGAACTTTTATCCTGGTTTTCTGCTCCATATGCCCTATATATCTGACAACCTTATTCCCTGTTGCTATAAGTGATTGAGTCAACACCATCCCATACCATTTGGTCCACCTCAGAATCTACATTGGATGTATCTTCTTTTTATCTTCTTTCTCCTTCACACTTTCTCTTAAAGTTATTTCTCTGTACACCATAAATATTTATTTCCACTACTATTTCCCCTTTTGAAAAAGCTCTAATTATCAGAGTCATGCTGAAATGCCCAGGAGTATTAAAAGGTGTGTAAATGTATGTTTTACCCAGACCAGTTCTCCCTGTACCCTGAGCTGCCTTCAAACATAAGTTGCCATGTTTCCTGTCAGTTGGACCAGACAGGTTATTGATAATTCCAAATTAAATCAGGACCTCAAATGAAATAAAAACTAGTGTTGAAAATAGATCCATCTTCTCAAATGACCAGACTCCAGATAATCATATTACCATTCTCTCTCCATATTCAAGTGGCTCTATGAAATGCCTTATTCACTGGTAAACTTGATGGAAGGGCCAACTCTTCATTCAGATCAGAGATTGTCATGTGGAGGAGATTTATTGCATAGGTGTGTACAAGAGGATTTCAGACAGCAAGGGAATGTGTGGCAGTCATAGGCCCTAAGGAAGCCTCAGTGTTTCCACTTATAGAACAGAAAGTACCAGAAAATAATGGGAAAAAACACTACAAGATCCTTGAAAATAAATGGAACCAGGATAAGAGGAGCCTAGGCCTTTTACAGAAATAAGAAGTCAGCTAGAAAATAATTGTACCAGTGAAACTTCAGAACCTTAAGTGAATTTGCATTGTTATTACCACCTCATGAGGACCAGAGACACTTCTCACAGTCACTGTAGACATCTCCTACACTCTGGGTTAATGGTGTAATTTTTGGTACCATTTCTTAATCAACTTGTAATGTATTTAACAGACATTTATTGAAATGCTTTTACAACAATGAAAAAACTGAAAAAAAAATGGAAATCCAACTATGAACAAGGCACCGTCCTAACCACTTTGGATGCAGTGGTGAGCACAAATAGACACAACCCTGCCTAAACACAGCTCACAGTCTGATGGGAGAGAGAGAGACTATTTCTGTCAAACAACAACTTAATGACACATAAAACTAAAGTTGTGATAGTGCTAAGAAGGAGGAGGAAATGGAATTCTGAGAGCATATAATAGGGATTGGGCAGATTAGGGAAGGCTTTTCTAGGGAAGCTAACTTTATACTTAAAATTGAAGAATTGATATTAAGTGGGTAAAAATGGAGACAAGGTGCAGGTGGCCTTATACACTGAAGGAATAGCATGTGCAAATGCCCTATGGCATGGGAGATCATATAGAATACAAGGCTTGAAAGAAGGCCAGGCTCACTGGTGACAAGAGAGGAACAGAGCATGGTATATTTGATGAAGCAAGAGAAGTGTGGAATGAGCAGATCATTCTGGGCCCTCAGTCTTTTTTTAATCAGTATAGAAGTATTTGATTTTTTTCACACTTATCATATTATAAATTCACAGGGAATGGGTTCCAGCAGCTCAGGCTCCTATCCATTAGTTCTCACAGTTTGCTTCTCTGGGTGAAGCAGGCTGATGATTCAACTAAACCCAGGTACCTTTCTCTTTGGCTTCCTTCTTTTTCTGATCATTTTCTTTCACACATTTCAGGAAGTTATCTCAACTCTTAGAGTGCTTAATAGTATACTACATACATTAATTCTCTAGGCAAGATTCTTGCCTTTAACTTGTTTGTCTACAACAATGCCCACTGCATGCTGGGTGACATTGTATACTCTTCCAGTTTTGCCATGGTAACACTTGTGCAGCATTCCTTTTCAACAGTGCCCATTCCCTTAATATGTACAATTATCACTTTTCTTGTGGATGCACATGTGTGTGGCCAAAGGAACAACATGTTTTCTAAAAGGCCTAGAGAACACACAGTGGGTGCCTCTCCTCTTCTCCTTTGTATTAGTCATTTTGGCAAATTACTAAAAGGTGGTAATTTCCAGCCAAAAACCTGGGGCCTGTCAGTCTTAATAAGAAGTTTTTTCTTTATTCTAAGAGCAATGGAAAGCCTTTGAAGAGTAATACTTCACCTCCACTATATGATTCCACTATCATTCCAGCCATTACCTTGTACATTTAATGCAACATAGTATTGGACTAAATCTCATAAAGAGTAAAAAGGCAACTAGTGGTATCTGAACAACTTGAAATTGGAAATCTCCAATTAATATTCCTAATTTAGTAATGAACTTGAAGTTCAAAGCAAAATTTTGTGGATCGAAACCACTTGGATGTTGTCCCTGGATAAAATTCATAGTTCCCCACAAATCATACCTCCCGTACTTCCCTTTCCCCAACCATTTACTATTTGATGACTTTCTTATGTTCAGGACATTTGAATATCCACTATAATTGCAGAAGTAAAATAGATAGTAATAACAAATTGATTTAAGGCTTCCTCTACAGTAAAATAATGCTTCACAGACGTTTGTAGCATTTTATTGTAAGTGTGGTGGAAATGATTATTATCTTTAATGCTTAACTGAGTAATTGATTATTGATAAATGAGTACTCTATTTAAGCCAGGATCTATCTTACATCACCTGGAAAAGGATGATGTTCCTACTCTTTTAATGACCATTAAGTGGTAAATAAGGAAGTGGAAATGTTTCATAACTTACATATTAAGTATCTTCGGTCATTTAACCACCTCTGCAATGAGAGCAAGAAGGCAGCTAGGGTAGATAGCTGACTTAAGGAAAGATCAATGACTGTTTTTCAGAATTTTATTGAAAGTGCCTTATAGATTGTCTTGCTTTTAACATTATTACTTCATTGAATAACGATATATGAGTAGGCTACAGGGAAAATTAAAATACAGCTGTGCAAGGCTATCTGTGTGACAGGATGAGAATTACACAGTAAAATGGCCTCCAGAGAAAGGTTCAATCCCACACCCACTCTCCCTACCCAGTGAAAATAGGAATGGATACGGAAAACAACAGTAAAATGATTGAAGCTTATCTTTGTGTTTCATCCACTCCTTTTGGGGAGGGAGGGCTGCCTTCCTTTTTATGTCCCTTGATAGTTATCCACCTGAACCTCAATGTTGCCATCTTACTACCAAGAGTTCACCCCACAAGCAACTACACATCTTACTGAGGCTCATAATTCCCATGAATTCCCCATGTACCATAATAATCTCTTTCATATCACAACTGTTCAGCACAATTCTCATTCTTTCAGTATTTTGATTTCAGTCAAGCCTTAAGAAGAAAACAATGCAATTTAACCAATTTATAGTACCTTTCTTTTAACCTGCTTTGTGGAGGCTTCATTACTTTTAAAAAGACACTTTTTGAAAATAATGAATTTCATGTGGTTTAAGAAAGTGATATAAAGTTTCACATGACTGTATACTGGGGCAGGTGGAGGGAACATAGGTGGACTGAAATTGGTTATCAGATGTAGGATTACATGGTGACCTCAAAGTCCAACAGACCAGGATTAAAATCCTGGCTCTCTCCCTTACAACCTGGGCCACCTCAAAGCCTCAGATTTATCTGTAAAGTTGGTGTTACTGGCTAATGAGATTAGAGTGAGCATTATATATATAATGTGTATGGTCATTAGTAAAACCACTGATATGTAGCTAGTACAAAAATTATCATTACCATTTTTACATGGTAAATGGTTTTAAGGTATTCTGACTGAAAACCCATGGGGACCACCAAAGATCATCTAATTTTTCCTAATAATCCCAAGAAAGAATTGAGTAGGTTAACCAAGAACTTAACAAGGAAGGAAAGGCCTGTGTCTAGAGTTGGAATATCTGAGCATGACTGACTCTTCACAAAACAACAACCTCTGACTGCAAGTCTAATATGAAACTTAGCTTGAGAACTATGAGTCTGTTTTGGCCTTGCTCCAAAACCAAGGGCAATTAGTACTAGCTTACTAGTATCTCCAGTATAACTTGAGAGGTCATTCAATATCTGTGTCAACCACAGAATGATTTTAGTTTAATTAGGATAATTTCATTTTTCAGAAGTTAAGATGATACAATAATCAAAAACTCAGTTTCTTTGAAATACTTCCTCTTAGAGTAGGATCCAGTATATTTCTATTTATCATGTGTCCTGATACTTTTAAAGATTTGCAGTATTTCCCAACTATTTATCTATGCCCCAGCAGGTAAAACTTTACCGCTTCCTGTCTTTTCCTTCCCCTAAATCCTAAATTCATCCAAAGTGGCTGTAGCTTTGGTTTTTCTTCATCCTAAGTACTTCTCCCTTCAATTACTCCTGGAACCCATGGTACATTATAAGATAGTTTTTTTGTGGTTGGAAAATATCAGCTTAGTACATCTTCCGTAAGACCATTTTTGAAAGAAAAATATTTATAATTTGATGTCCCAAATATACCATCTTTTGTTTAAGTGAGAGGAAGCAGAATCTAACCATAAATTCATTACTTCTAACCCTTGACCTCAAAGCTTCAAGCCATTCATATATCATACATTGGAGAGTCGAAGTTCAGGGTCCCTTTAAATTATACATAGCGGTTACTCTTCTAATAGTCTATTGAAAAGAGACACCAATCTGCTTTAAATGAAGAAAGTCCATATTGACTATAGCCCACTTCTGGGCAGTTACTGCGCTGAAACAGGAGAAAACATGGAGAGTAGCAGTGGGAGAAAGCTGTAGTAGAGAAGATGTTGGCAACTGTGTGGAGAGTGAATAAGGGCATTGCATTAAGTAATTGTATAATATTTCATTTCCCTAATAGTATTAACCCAAAGCAGTGGTATGTAAATTGTGTCCTCCCCTAACCCAAGAATTCTGTAGAGGTACCCCACACAAAGGCCAGGGTAGGCTAAGGATGTAGATCTAAGCATACCCTAAAATTACAACAGCTGTGCTTTTATAACCATATAAAGTCATATTAGTAAAAAATAAGAGTTCTATTTCTAAAAAAAAAAGTTGAGACTCGTGATATAAGGTTCTGGAGGATTATTTGTTTACCTGAATAGCCTAAATATAAACAGAGAATATACATGCACACACACACACACACACACACACACAATTTAACAATTACTATTCTTTGTCGAACTTAAGATGATAAAGATCACGTAAGAGTAGCCAACATGTATCAAGTGCTTATTCTGTTCCCAACAGTATGCTAAGAGCTTCACATTGATAAGTCTCATAATAACACAAGAGCCAGGTTACATTATGATCCTCACTGTGCAAAAAACAAAACCTAGGCTCAAAGAGACTCAGCTGCATCCAAGTTTACACTGCCAGAAGGAAATTAACAGGGTAGAATAATTGTTGAAATGTCCTTGAAATTTTAGTGGCTTGACACAGAGGTTCATGTCTTATTCTCATATTAATTCATTAACAGTGTTTGGTAGATGGTCTTCCATTGTGTAATTCAGGCACACAGGTCTCTTTAATCTTGTGACAGTCTCTGGAGACTCAGAGGCCTCTGCTGGACTTCTGCATCTGGCCCCAAGACAGAGAGCAGAGAGCCAGAGTACCGCAGAGGAGGTTTTTAAGGGCCAGATCTGGACATAGGGTATGTAATTTCTGCCCACATTCCTTTGGTCAGAATTTCTCAAAAGGATGTGTCCAACTCTAAGGGAAGTTAGGATATATTGTGTGGCTATATGCCCAGGAGGAAAGGGAGTTGGTTACTTGCCAGTCTCTACCATAGTGGTAGGACCAGGACACAAACTCAGGATCTACAAATCTTCTAGAATTCGCTACAGTGTGGAATTAACTTGATCCAGACATAAAACAGCATTATAAATTATGATCTCTAAGATCATCACTTCAGATTCTGGATAATCCTTAAGAACACTGCACATGTATATTTATTCATTTATTCACTCAACGTTTACTGGACACTTACTATACACCAGGCAGCATCATTCATTCACTTATTTGAAATTTATTGAGCATTTAGTGTGCCAGGCAGTACTTGAGGCAGCAACAATAAACAAGAGAGAAATAATCCCTGCCAACATGAACTCATATCTAAATATGGTTTTGATATATTTTTATACTTTCTACAAAATCATACAGCACTGTGTGCTTTATATACTTCCAGCCTCTGTTTGGTTAGCTTGAATACATACGGGAATGAAGAGAAACATGCATTTTCCACATGGGAATATATGCTGAAATGCTCTGGTAAAAGCAGAAGTCTGTTTGTCTTTGTACCTCTGGCCTAACTCTGGTATCTGGCATGTGAATAAATGTTGGTGTCATGGAAAGATCACTAGCCTAGGAATCACATAGGTTATATTTTGTTCACATATTACTTGGACATGTTTCCTCATGGCAAAGTCAAACACTTTGAGTGCAAGTTTCCCAGATCTTTTCCATCTCTAAAACCCAAACTTAAAATTATGAAGATATTTGGTCTAGTGGACACTACATGAGGAAGGGAATCAGCAAATATGAGTTGCAGCTCTGCTTCTCTAGTTCCTTGCAGAAGTCTCACCAAATCTCTGGTCTTCAGTGTATTCACTGATCAACAAATGCCTTGAGTATTAAGAGTATCCCTTCAAATTTTAATATTCTACTAGTATCTACAATACCACTGTTGGGCACGAAACAGTCAGGTTCCTGCTTCAGAGTTTAGTTTCTTATAGCTGAGTCCTATAAATATGACCCCTTAAGTTCTGAAAAAGGCAAGACTCCTTCCACATGTATCAGGAGTAATGTTCATCCTACCTGATCATTCAGAGCATCTTTTTCTTTTTCCCAAAATACACAACCATTCTGCTTTCACTACTTGGTCAGTATGGAGTAACTCCCTATTTCAGTCTACTTTATTCCAGTGGCATTACTTTAGACTCCCAGTCCCCCCAACACACACAAATTAAAAACCATGTCAGAGCAAGGTGATTTGTAACAGCCTAAACAATGAGACTGTCTCTCTTAATATGTCCATTTATTATTACTTCAAATTTACTTAAGGCTTTAATCAAAATGGAATAAAATAGTCTTCATTATAAAGGAGAAAATTTTACTAATGCTCAGGAAATCAAGACATTATGGACAATTAAAATTCATAATATGTTTAGCTCTATACCAAATGTCAATGAGACCTATTGCTAATGAGAGCAGTTCCATTTGTCATTTTGGAATATCTTCAGTGCATGAGGGCCCTGGAAGAAATGTTTTAATGACACAGACAAAATTATAGTTATTTTACCAATTCATAGGCGATATAAACATTTGTCTGAAAGTGTTCAGACTTATAAAAGTAAATGTAAATCCCAAAACTAAGCTTCAATTTTTCCCGAGGTACTAAGTAAAGAGAATTCCCTTAAAAATAGAATCAGTCATAAGTCAGAATCTGATTGCTTGCAGATTCTGTCCAGAGGCATTGCTAGAACATTGATTTTAGTTAGGGTGGAGGTGGGGGTCTGGAAGCATTCTATAGGAAATAATAAAGAATTAAAAGTCTCAAAGCCAAAAGTTTATAATACCTTCATTCATTATTTAAAAACAAATCTCTTAAAAATAAAAGGCTACAATTCGAGCACTATTTGGCCCTACCCTAATATTCTCCAGGTCCACTTTCCCAGCTGCCTGCAAGCCTGAATAATGCTATAATACTCTCTGCCCAGCAGTGGCTGCGCTGGCTCTGAGCCCTGAGGGAAATGGAAAGTCAACACCAGTAAGCATATCCCACATGCATCGTTTTTTCTCTAAATATATTAATCCTGCAGAAACCAGTCCCCACTCTTGTGTCTTCAAAGGCACATCCATCAGTCTTATTCTATGAAACATAGTAGGAAGACTTAGAGAACTAGTTTCTGAATTGATGGCTTCTGAAGAATAAGAACAAAAAGAAAAAGATCAAACAGGGTATGGGAAGAAAATATTAAAACTTCACCTCTTCTATAAATTAAGAGAAATTAGTCTTTACTAATATTTAATATGTGGATGATCACTAGTACATGTACATAATATACTAAAAATTATTGCATGCCTTGGAAGGATATCAGTCAAGGTCAGAGCAGGAAACAGAAGGTATTTCCAAATGAATGAACTAAGCAGAGTTTAGTAGGACAAGTGACAAAATTTTGGTATGCAGAGGTTTAGCAGTAAGAGAAGATACATTCTAGGCAAGCACTGCAGGGAGTGCCAAAAGAAGGAAAGAGATACCAGAACCAAAAGTAGACATATGAAGAGGGCCTGTGACAAGAGCTATGACTGTCAGAAGAGGGAACAAGCCAACCCACAGCTACTGAGCAATGTGTGAGCTGGGAAAATAGTATCCTGGCCTCACTCCAGCACATCCTCCAGGTTTCCTGCCAAACCTACCAGTAGTCAAAGGACAAAAGGGTCCATTGATATGGTCCATTTGGGTCAGTCTCCCCATGTGGCCTGGAGGGGTATACAGAAGCTATCCATAGAAGATGTGCCCCAATTATTTTTACTACTAGGGTTATTCATTTGTATAATCAAAAAAGTTGAGGTAAAACTGCTCTAAATAACTTCACTAAATGCTAACATTGTGCTAGAAAACAACTAAGTTCAGAAAATTCACTTTTTTATTATTTTTAAATATATTTTATTGATTGTGCTATTACAGTTGTCCCTTTTTCCCTCCTTTATTCCCCTCCATCCTGCACACCCCTTCCCACCCCATTACCCACCTTTAGTTTATGTCTATGGGTCATATATATGAGTTATTTGGCTTCTACATTTCCTTTACTATTCTTAACCTCCCCCTGTCTATCTTCTACCTACCATTTATGCTACTTATTTTCTGTACCTTTTCACCCTCTCTCCCCACCCACTCCATGAAGGGCTGATAACCCTCCATGTGAACTCATTCTATGATTCTCTTCCTGTTCTAGTTGTTTGTTTAGTTTGTTTTTGTTTTAGGTTCAGTTGTTAATAACTGTGACTTCATTGTCATTTTACTGTTCATATTTTTTATCTTAATTTTCTTAGATAAGTTCCTTTAACATTTCATATAATAAGGGCTTCATGGTGATGAACTCTTTTAACTTGACCTTATCTGGGAAGTACTTTATCTGCCCTTCCATTCTAAATGATACCTTTGCTGGATAGAGCAATCTTGGATGTAGGTCCTTGTTTTTCATGACTTCAAATACTTCTTTCCAGGCCCTTCTTGCCTGCAAGGTTTCTTTCGAGAAATTAGGTGACAGTATTATGGACACTCCTTTGTAGGTAACTGTCTCCATTTCTCTTGCTACTTTTAAGATTCTCTTCTTATTTTTAATGTTATGTAATGTAATGATGATGTGCTGTGGTGTGTTTCTCCTTGGGTCCAACTTTTGGGGGACACTCTGAGCTTCCTAGACTTCCTGGAAGTCTATTTTCTTTGCCATATTGGGGAAATTCTTCTTCATTATTTGCTCAAGTAAGTTTCACTTTCTTGCTCTTCCTCTTCTTTTTCTTGGCACTATGATTTGGATGTTGGAATATTTGAAGATGTACTGGAGATTCCTAAGCCTCTCATTTGTTTTTCTGAATTCTTGTTTCTTCATTCTATTCTCATTGAATGTTTCTTTATTCCTTCTGGTCTCTGTTACTGATTTGAGTCACAATTTCCTTCCCATCACTGTTGGTTCCCTGTACATTTTCCTTTATCTCACGTAGCATAGCCTTCATTTTTTCATCTTATTTGTGACCATATTCAACCAATTCTGTGAGCATCCTGATTACCAGTGTTTTGAACTGTGCATCTGATAGGTTGGCTATCTCTTCATCACTCAGTTATATTTTTCTGGACCTTTGATCTGATCTTGCATTTGGGCCTTTTCTTTTTTGTCTCAGCACACCTGTTGAATAGTAAGGGGCAGAGCCTTAGGTTCTCACCAGGGTGAGGAAACCTGCATTGCTGCATTGTGATGCCCATGTGGGGGAGGGGTCCGAAAGGGAACAGTGCTGCTTGCTCTGCTCTCTGCGGGTTTTCAGTCACTTCTCTGGCTACCTACAATCAAATTGGGTCCTCCTGGTGCTGATTCCTGGGTGGGTGGGTTTGTGTACATTCTAGGACCCTGTGGGTCTCTCCAACAAACTCTCTTGTGAGGCTGGAGTTTCTCCTGCTGCCACAACCCCCACAGGTGTTTTCAATCAGAGGTTTGAGGCTTTATTTCCATGCTAGAACTCTGGATTGCAGTCTGTCTCACTCCCCAGTTGTTCCTCCTGTTTTATCTGCATGTGAATGTGGGACAACCCAGTCCACAATCTGCCGCCTCCCCGGTCCACCAGCCCCAGCTTTGCCATGAGTTCTCTCCACCTGGCTGCCTGTCTCTGCCCCTCCTACCAGATGAATGTCTCTTTTTAACTCCTTGGTTGTCGGACTTCCATACAGTTTGATTTTCTGTCAGTTTTGGTTGTTTTTTGTTTTAAATTTGTTGTTGTCTTTCTTTTCATTGTGTGAGGAGCCACAGTGTGTCTCCATCTTTGCCAGAAGTCCCTCACACAGTCTATTCTTGATATTACAGTCAAAGAGTCTCTTGGAAGACAGTATCAGAGAGAGTGAGAAACCAGATGAGGAGACTCAGCATGCTGTCTGCCCACCCATGACTGGGCCCTAAGTTCAGAAAATTTAGACTGCTTAGACCTAGACTCAGTGGCTCATAATCAATGAGGAATATTTGTTCTGCTAAACAGAAGGGAAAGTGTAACATCTATATCAAATGTTTGCCATCTCTGCTTTGGGTTATAAGGCCAATATTTACTCCACTGAATCTTATTTACATTCATTCACTCTTTCATTCATTTATTCATTCATTGTGTCAGGCACTGCATAGGTGCTCATAATATAATCCCTGACCTCAAGAGTCAGTAAGTTTGTAGAATAAGATGGATATATAAAAAATATGTAGAATAATGTGGTAAGTATGCCAAAAAATCAGAACAAGTTACAATGGGATTACAAAGAAGAAACAGTTCTACTGAGGACTGGAATTATTTCATGTAGACATTATTTTTGGAAAATTGAAGAAGATAGACAAAATATTACAGGCCAAAGAAATATTATGGAAAAATGACTTCATGAATTTGAGTAGATGAAAGTAATTCTGAACAGCTGAGATTCACAGTAAAAATGGGGAAAAACACACAATGTAACCAAAAGCCAGCCAGCTCAAGATTGTAAAAAGCTTCATTTGCCAATCTAAAAATTGGAAACTTTTATCTGAACTATTTTCTACTGAGGTGTTTGTTGGGGTAACTCTACCTCAAAATACTTGGAGTAGGCACCTCAACTGGAAAATAAGAACTACTGGTCATAGGCCAGCACACAGAATCAATTGAAAAAGTAATTTTGAGTCCTGGCTGCTGTGGCTCAGTGGACTGAGTGCCAGGCTGTGAACCGAAGGATCACCAGTCCGATTCCCAGTCAGGGCACATGCCTGGGTTATGGGTCAGGTCTCCAAATGGGGGTGTACTAGAGGCAACCACACATTGTTTCTCTCCCTCTCTTTCTTCCTCCCTTTCCCTAAAAATACATAAATAAAATCTTTAAAAAAAGAAAAGTAATTTTGAATCCCAGTATTAATAGCCACCCCTATTTTATGGTGAAGGAACTAACATTGAACAACAATCTGTCCTGAGATAAGTTTTGGATGCTGTGAAAACTTTGTTTCTTTAAGGATTTCCAGTGTACTTCAGGTAAACCATGTGGCTAAAATAACCTAGTTTGGCATTAGAATTAAAATTGATCAACAGCAATGTCAATGATTATCAAATAAATTCTAATTAAGACATCTCATCAAAGATCCCTTTCTTTCTTATATGTTTTCCTAATTATTGAAAAGCACTCCTACTAAAAGCTTTACATTCCACCACAAAAGGATCAGAGCCTAGACATTTTTTCATGTCAAGCATATAGTTTCAAATACTACAGTTCTGACGATCCAACAACTTCCCAGTTGTTGACCTATATAGGTATGTGAGCATTGGCTTTGGCATGCCTTATTTCTGAAAACAAAGGAGGATAATTAATTTGCTCTCTCTATGCTGATAAGTACTAGCACCAATGAGTCTGATTTTCATCCTGACCCCATCACAAAATATCTGTTAATTGTATAAAGCAGTTTAGAGAGTGCATTGGCTATTTGGCAACTCAAATGCACAACAAAATTCAATAAAGATGGTTTGCAAGGAACAATGGAGTAAAAATAAATTCTAAGAGCACTGAAAGTCAAAGTTGACCTCTTAAAGGAGTACATCAAATGAATGAACAATAAATTTTCATAAGGCAAACCAAAGCATATTTTATAAAGCAAGAATTGTTTCCCCTGAATACCTAATGAGGCACCTAATGGGCCTAATTCTATCCAGTACAACTCTCACAGACTGGATCTGCTCTTTCCCCAACACATCCACTGGCTTTCATATTTCATTAAGTTACTCTTGATCAATATTCCTGCCGTGACCGGCTACAAGCGCCACCAAGAGGGAAGCATTTGGAAGATTCACCAGCAGTTGAGTCCTCCTGTAGACAAAGTAAAGCATTTTATTGCCACTTACAAATTCCAAGGTAAATAAAGACAAAGGTAGATACCTTTCTACCCTCAGTTAATTTCTTTGAGACAAGCCAGTGGAACTTCTCATTATAGACAAAATCCTCAACAAAGTTCCTGAGAGGTTTTCATATTTGAAACTCATGCTGGAGGAGCTTGCTAAGGTCCAGCACCCATCCCGAGTATCAGTGGCTACAGGTGCTGGGCCACCCTGAGTCAGCAATAGGACAGTGGGAGGCATGGCAAGTAGGTGATGAACACCTTCTGTCACTGACAAGATCAAATCTCTCTTCCTAAGAAACCAAAAATAGCCAGGTAGGAGATGCTAATGACTTAAAGCACTTCTTAAAACTCTCGTCACCTTTGTTCACTCTCATCCAGGCTCCATCATAAAGAAAGCTGTAAGCAAGATCCCCAGGGTCTCTCCATTGCCTTTCAATTATTCATCTTCAACTTATTTTGTTGTAATCTATGAAATCAGTACAACTGAAGGAGTTGCATATGGATTGATTGTGAACTGATTTATGATCTTTATTGCACCAGAGAAGTAGTTTCATGCATATAACTTCTTTTACAATTATCTCCACATGATTTCAAAGGAGTTCACTGCTTATGGGAGCAGGCCATCAATAAGTGACACTTGCATATTCATTCATTTCAATCAGAGATTTTTAAAGACTCAGGGGAATAGTTCAATGCCATTGAAAATTACTTTCTTTTTCATCATGTTTCTGTTATTGTTTTTTTCCCAGGTCGGGGGAAATATATGATACAATCACAGTCTATTTTTATTTACTTTGCTTTTACTTTTATTTTCAAGCAAGTTATATTTGAGGATGTTAAAAATGAAGCTGCATTTATGAAATGCCAGCTATGTGCCAGAAACTCCACTAGCCTCTATCTATGTAAAGCTTTATATTCTCTCCAAGGTCATAATTACTTTGCTTGTTCCACTAATAAGGAAACTCAGAGACACACAAATACTTGCCCAAGGTCAAACAGGTAGTAAGTGACAGGTAGTTTGGTGTTTGAACTCACATTTATCAAACTGCAAGATCCATCCTCTTTCCATAACTTCACAATGCCTCAAGATTTGGGGTATAAAACTCAATCAGTTTTATATTTCTCAATATGTGAAAAGGGTTTTCAGGGTTCTTGAAATAAGGTGTGGCTGTTACCACACCCCAAAGTCTTGGGAAGCACACATTCTCAATGCTCTTTTTATTTATTTCTTCTTTTTTTTTTTAATATGACTTACCTAGAGAGGCCCTGACACCTATCAGGAGCTGTGGACCATGTGTTCAAAGCTTTGATTGACCCTGACAACTCAGACAAGCCAGTGCAACTGCAGGGAAGTCATAAAATTACCTGGTTTTGTGACATAGTGTTAATCAGTTTTTCCCAAACTTCACTGAATAACATCCAAACCATTTTTGCAATATCTAAATGGTACTGAGCTATTATTAACTTAATACGTCTTAATCAATTTTAACCTGAGTCAGTTTTTTATTTAATCTTCTCCTAAGCAATAAGACATAAGTTTAATGTACTATCAATACTTTTCTTATACATATTAAAATATATGCCAGTTCTGGCCAAAATGAAGGCATAGGTAGAAACCCTTCACTTCCATGCACAACCAAAAGGAGGATAACAACCAATCTAAAATCAATAAAAAACAGAAGCACCAGAAAATCAAACTGCATGGAACTCCGACAACCAAGGAATTAAAGGAAAACTCAACTAAAACAACCTGACTGACTGGTATAAACCCACAATGAGGCTGTGCAGGTGGGGCTGGCTCAGAAAAACCTCAGAGAGGTGGCAGACTGGGTGGGCGGGGCTGGTTGAATGGGAAATTGAGACTCAGAACTCACTGTGGACTATGGTGGGGATTGCCATCGTGAGAGAAACTCTCAGTCTGTCACAAGAGTTTCTTGGAAAGTCAGCTAGAGACAAGTAGGTGAGCTCCATTGTTCCCTCTCTGGCCCCTCCCCCACAGGCAGGGCTGCAGTTAAGTAAAGAGGGTTGCCCTGCCCTAGTGAATACCTAAGCCTCCCCCCCCCATTACAACTTAACAAGTACACCGAGACAAAGAAATAGGGCCTAAATGAAAGAAGAGAGCAAAACTTCAGAAAGAGAACTAAACAATGAGGATATGGCCAACTTACCTAATGGAGAATTTAAAGCCCTGATAATCAAAATGCTCACAGAACTAATTGAGCTTGGTCAAAAAATGAAAGAACAAAAGAAAGATACTAAATGAAATAAAGCAAAATATTCAGGGAACCAACAGTGACAGGAAGGAAACCAGGACTCAAAGCAATGATTTGGAACAAAAGGTGAAAATAAAAATCCAACTGGAACAGAATGAAGAAACGCCAATTCAAAAATTGAACAGAGACTTAAGAACCTCTGGGACAACCTGAAATGTTCCAATATCTAAATTATAAGGGTGCCAGAAGGAGAACAACAGCAAGAAATTGAAAACTTATTTGAACAAATAATGAAGGCTAACTTCCCCAATCTGGCAAAGGAAATAGACTTCCAGGAAGTTCAGGAAGCCCATAGAGTCCCAAAGAAGTTTGACCCAAAGAGGAACACATCAAGGCACATCATAATTATATTACCCAAGATTAAAGATAAGGAGAGAATCTTAAAAGTAGCACGAGGAAAGGAGACAGTTACCTACAAAGGAGTTCCCATAAGGCTATCAGCTGATTTCTCAAAAGAAACATTTCAGGCAAGAAGGGGCTGTAAAGAAGTATTGAAGTCATGAAAGGCAAGGACCTACAATCAAGATTACTCTATCCAGCAAAGCTATCATTTAGAATGGAAGGGCAGATAAAGTGCTCCCCAGATAAGGTCAAGTTAAAGGAGCTCATCATCACGAAGCCATTATTATATGAAATGTTAAAGGAACTTATCTAAGAAAAAGAAGATAAAAAATATGAACAATAAAGTGACAATAAACTCACAACTATCAACAAATGAACCTAAAAGAAAATGAAAACAAAAACTAAGCAAAATACATGCATAACTAGGAAGATGAAAAATGTTTTCCAATCACACTTGGGGGAAGCACTTTTTATACCCTATGTGTCATTTGCTTATAGTCTCATGATGCATTTGTTTATTTATTCATTATTCATTCAAAACACATTTATTGAGTACCAGCTGTGTATTAGACCCTCTCGTCACTGACAGTCATGTGGAGAGTGGTTTGGGCCAGGGAGAGAATGAAAATATAGAGGTCAAGAGAAGGCTTCTGGGTTATCATAGTAACCCAAGGAGAGGTGAAAGGAGGGACTGAATGAGATTGGTGGTAAAGGGAATGTATAAGTTTAAGAGGCATTTCAAAGGTAGAATCAATAGATCTTGGTGTTAAATTCAATTCACAGTGGAGGTTAATTAAGGGAAGATGGAAAGATTACCCTAAAACCATTTAAATATTTTAACTACATTAACTTGTAATATTTCCTGTTTTCTTTAGCAGTCTTGAACACAACTATAAATCCATAGTAGAGAAAATTGAGGGCAGAAGGAAATCTTACTTAAAATCAAATATAATATTTGATGTATTTAACAACCTATATGGCATTAGCCATCCACCAATTTGAACAGCCACTGGAAGGGTCATGATGGCCTACTCTGAACCCTGGAAAGTGGAGGACTAGGGGGTAGGGTGTGTCTGAGGAGGGGTTATAGGTGGTCAGAGGTTCAGGATATAACTATTTACCTAGCAGTATAAAAATATTTCAATATTTTGCCAATGATCATAAACATGTAGATTATCAACCTTACTTAAACCCCTTTAGTGTTCCTTAATGCCCCCAGAGTGAAGTCCCAATTTTTGCTATACCATCCAAGACCTGGACCATGCATTTCAACAATCTCATCTCAGCTCCAATTCGTCTTATCATCACTCCTCAACTCTAAAATTTTAAGCTACAAAGCCTTCACAAATACCTCCTTCAGCCTACAATACTCATCTGCCAACATGTTCTTAATTATTATCTTGAATGTGGCATGTTAGAGAAATTTCTCCTAATCTTCCATATCAAGATAGGCCTTCTTTTTATATACAGCATGCTGTTTTTCCCCTTCATAGCGTTCAAGACAATTGGAGTTACATAATTTGTTGGGTGATTACCTTCTTCCTGTCTGTTTTCTGTACTTGGATCACTGAGCTCCATAAGGGCAGGAACCAGGTCAACCTTATTCACCATCCTTTTTCTGGAGTCTCATATAGAGCTTGCTAACTCAAAGACACTAAACATTAGTGGCCCAAAATGTTTTCCTCAGCAGATAGGGAGAGAAGATAGTGTATATTCACTTACTCTTATTGATAAAGGAGAGGTTTGGAACATTAAAATAGAAATTATCTTTTATAGAACTCATACCATGTTTCAATATAACCCTGAAGAGTAGGTATTACTGCCCTGCTGTTTAGATGAGGAAGTCATTGCTTAGAGAAGTAAAGAAACTGGCTTGGTGTCATTAAGTTAATAAGTGGCAGAGTAAGAATAAAAAAAAATTCTGCCCCACTACTACTTCCAAACCTGGTTATTGAACTTTCTCTGACATTCAAGATTGCCAGCAGGCCTTCATAATTGCCAGCAGGTAACTGATAACAAGAGGGTTGAGGGATTTTGGTAGAAGCTCTTACAGTGAAAAGGGACAACTGTTGGCAATGCTTGAAAAGAGCCCATCCAATCAGCCAGTCATGGAGGGGGTCAAGCAGAGTTGGTAATATCACTGTGCCATGCAGTGAATGTTACAGTATTGATGTCCATAAAGCTGTAATCTTAACCCCACAAAAAGATTAATTTACTCTTAAGGAACTCTGTTTAACAAGGTAATATGTACATATTTTATAATGTTTTCACTAAAGTTAGCTAGCTTTATGAGAGTGTTTTCGATACCTGGGAAGCCTGTCTCTTCTGAAGACTCTCTTTTCTCTCCAGATCAATGAGGCATTGCAACACTTTCAGACTATACCACACAATTTGGCTCAAATTGTTTAGTTCCCTTCCAAAGCTAAAGGAGACATAAAGATCCAGCAAGATAGAAACCTAATCTATTGATAACCGATCTGATTAGAATGCTTTTCCTGTGAAACTGATGGACATTGATTCATTTACAACCAATTAGAGGCCCATTGCCTAGGGGAAATCACTCTCATTCTGACCGAAATGAATCTCATAAAACAGGTTGGAAAAAAAAGTTGAAAAATTGGTCTGACTACTCTCCACAAAAATGAAAAAAACTCACCTCATTGTTCTAGTTTCTTCCTTGGTATTTCTTGTTGCATATAACTATAATTTTACTCATTAACAATTTTTTCTAAACCTCTGATTTCTGATGGGTGCTTTGTCTCATTAAAAAAATGTTACTTTCAGCAACACAGATATATTAAAGTCACCATTTTCTTCAAATTGTGAGAATGCAGCATTTTTAAAAGTTGCATGATGCATCATTGCCATGTGTGATATCACTATGAAGTGAGTCAGCCCTGTGACCAATGGTTATACATAGGTCAGAATTTATATAGGACATAGAGATGATTATAATGCAGCCAGTGATCTCAGCAACATAAAGAGATTTGGGAGTGTATACCTTCTCAAAGCATCATAGTGCCCACATACATGGGAGGAGTTCTCTCAAAAAAATTTTGCTTCTCAAAAAAGGGAAGAATTGCCTTATTTAGGAATCTTTCTAAAGTGTCTCATACATAAGGCACCCTCTCAAATGCTTTATTTCAAACAACTAATTATTTTTATAAAAAAGTAACTTTACCCTGTAATTCAAGCATTACTAGTCCTAAATGTTCATAGAGAACATTTGAATCAATGAAAAACTGAAACAAAATTAAAAAATTAACACAATTTCTTAATGTTCTTGGGGAATGTTCTCTCAATGGCAACTGTTAGATGTTGCTGCAAAAAATAAAAAGCATTTTAAAAACTATTTAAAACATATAAATGACTCTTATAAAACTGTGCCTTGGAGTAGAATTTCCAAGAAGAGCATGTAGTATACATGTATTTACATAAGTGAAACAATTTAGGTAAGAGAGAAGATTACGCATCCCGACAAACTGTGATAATGACTCTGAAAGTGGCTCTGATACTGGCAAAGATACTTCTGAAGAGACTGATAATATTTTTTTATTAATTTCTTATTTATTGGTTTTGAGAGAGAGAGAGAAACAGAAACACCATTTTGTTGTTCTATTTATTTATGGATTCATTGGTTGTTTCTTGTGTATGTTCTGACCAGGAATCGAACCCACAACTGTGGCATATTGAGAGAATGCTCTAACCAACCGAGCTACCTGGCCAGGGCTGAACAATATTCTTTTGTAAAATGTGAGAATAGACAAAATACTATTCTACACTAACATTATTCATATGATGTGACTAAATGTTATTATAAATAAATACCATAAGTAGACGATTCTTTTCCATATAAAGTCTGCATATTCAATTTGCTCCCCCAAACATTTTGTTGAGAAAGTCAATGATCATCTTTTTTTAAAAGCAGAGGCATATATATATCTTCTTTTATACCACTCTTATATTCTCACTGCCTAATAGAGTGCCTAAGACATTATAATTACTACCTCAAATTAATTAATACATGGAATAATTAGGCAGTATTACTTATACTATATAAATTATTTATATTATTAAGTTATATGAGATTTCTGAAGCTAATAAACACATGGACTATTTTAATGGAAGTAAAACTGAACATCATATAATTCAATGTCTTTATTTTACAGATGAAAAAGTTGCAGAGCAATTAAACACCCCCCTGAAGGACTTAGTACTCAGATCCTCCCCTTAGATGGTATTACTGATTGCTTTTCTTGTGTAATTCATCCCAGCCTCTGATTTCTACTTCTAGTTGAAAACATATAGCATCTTTATCTTGAGAATGGGTTCTGTTGAGCAAAGCAAAAAAAAAATTAATTGGCACTAAGAGCTGATATAGAAAAAGGTAGAGTTTGTGATACAAAATCCACACAGATGCCCTCTCTGTGTTCACACCCTACTACAGGAGTTGGTCACCTAATCATGGAGAAATGTATTTACTTTTTTGGTGTTGAGAAGCTTTCAGGTTTTGATTCAGTGGACAGCCCTGGATACTATGAGGCACAACTCCCACACCAGAGGACCAGAAGAGATGAGTGAGACACACACAAGAGATGAGGCAAACCTGTCTTAGACCCCACTCAGTAGACCACATATTTGTGTCCAAGAAAAATCAATAAAGTGCATCTTTTTCCTTGCACAATGTATTATTTTCTTCTAAAAAATCATTGTATATCCCTAATAGGGATTCACAAACAGAAATAATGAGTGTCTCACTAACAATCCTAGAAGAAATGTCCAAACTGTTGTTTTATAAAATCCATTTGAAGGCTGCTGTCAAAATACACAAAAATCCCCCCATTCTTGTTTCTTTTCCTTTAATCTGTTATTTTCCTCATTAATATGAGCATCCTCAATGTATCATAAACTGACCTGGATAGTTAGCCATGTTAAATACGCAAATAGGCCTCAGAGTAGATGCACCCATCCTAAGCTGCATTGCATATATAATTAAGATCTGGGCTGTATATATACAAAGCTCACACATGCCTTTATAAGCCTTCAAGGAAGATCATCATGGTCTCTATAATACTGTTAATAACATACATGCTTCACCTACTAAGCACCAGATATGTACCCAAACACTTTACTTATATCATCAATTTACATAATCCTCCTAAAAACTTGCTACTGTCATCTTCCCCTTTGTATAGACCGGAAATTGAAGCTTGGAGAGGTGAAGTAACTCCAGGTCAAACACAACTGGTAAGAGGTTGAGCTGAGATTTCAGCTCAGGCAATCTGGCTCCAAAGTGTATGCTCTTAAATATTATGATTTAATTCTACAGTTTGGTTTGACAATTGCTATGTATACTCACTTTGTGGGATGCTCACCCCTGCTTTTTTTTTTTTTTACTTTAACAAAGAATTTTTGTAATACTCTAATTTTTCAATTAATGTTATTGTTTATATTATATAAATTTATTTATATTAAGATTTAGATGAATCTCCTATCTAAAGGGCTCACAATGTAGGCAAATGTGAAATTTCTCTTGTTTCCCATGTAGTTTGTGATATTGTGAGTTTGTGTATTATTTTTTTCAGCATCAGAGATGACAAATAATAAAACATAACCTGGCATGAGTTACACTATCTGAATTCATTTCTCCAACTACTGTGTTTGTGGGCCTAAGGTTGAAAGCAATTAGTTGTGAATTATTATACCATCTTCCATGCCCTGGACAGTTTTATGATGATTATAAAATTCTATTATTAATGGTTCAATATTTTTGGAGGAGGAGTTGTTAATTTAAATGTATATATTTATATTGTTAATTAATAAATAGGACAAAACTGGTTTCGTGAAATCTTTCTAGGGACCAGAAGCAATTGGGGAGTGGAGAGGACATCGCTGATAGAAGATATGGAAGCTGAAGGCCAGAACTGGACAGAAGCAGTGTGTGGCAGTTCTATCAATGACTACTAGAGTGATGTGGTATTTTAAAGACCGCCTTGTTCAAGTTCTTTGTTTTAAAGACCAGGAAAAATAACTGACTTTTTCAGAATCACACCACTAGTTAGTGACAGTACAGGTCAACTCAGTCAAAGACACTCAGGATCCTGGCTCCCAGTCCAACACTTCTCATTTTCAACAATTGAGGAAAGTGAGACTAATAAGCTGGGAATGCTGGATAACATTGTCATAAACAGGAAAACAAGAAGAATCATAAGAAGCAAGAGGTTCAGTTTAATTGGGCTAGTCTGAGTATCAAAATAATGCTTGGAGGTATGTATAGTGAAGTGTTGAAAAAGGAAAATGTGTCAGGAAAGCTTGTTCAAACTTCCTGTTGATAGGTAAATTGAGGTCTCAAGTATTGTGATACTGAGATTATATAAAAGCCCATGGAATGAAGTAATGCTTTCTTGAGAAATATACTTTCTAAATGTTGAGACCACAAGTGGACAAACCAGCTTACCCCAGATGCCATGTAAATAATGACTAGCATGAGCCCAAGTAACAGGCCCATCTAACCTCCACCTGTGGGCAATATCTTTACTTTCCCTCCATCCCTAATCTCAAAATGCTGTCTCCCTCCTGCTCACTGAAGGGTAAAGATATTTTCTTGGACAAATTCAGTCAAAAAGGAGCCATTGAAAAGCTGTTAAATTTTTCCATGGGTTAAACAAGAGAAAGGAAGTACAGTGCTTGGCAAAGTTTTTTATTAAAGAAATTGGTGATAGAAGGAACCATGAAGAACTGCTGGTACATTGAGTAGAAGTCTCACTTTCCCAATCATAAAAAGGGTTCTCATCCCTTTTAAGATTCTCCAGGGAGGTCTTAAACAAGATGCCAAAATGAATTTGACATCAAGAACCCAGGTGTATGAATGTATGTTTTTTCCTTCTTTTTGAACTCTATCTACCAGGATAAGTCATTGTCATTTCAGTCTACCCAAGCATTTTCCCAACTCAGTTCTTAACTGTTTCAGATGGGAGTTATTGCCTGGGCTCCTAGGAGCATGCCTGCACTTTTCCAGTATACTCTCCCAGTCTTTAGATCAGAGATAGAAACAGTTCATCAGCAAAGAAACACATTTTCCAGAAATGAATGTTTTACTTCACGTTCAGTATTACAGTCGGTATTGCTGTTACAAAGAAATTCAGTCACTTGGATCATGGTATGATCTAAATTCCTTCTTTATAGAAAGCCAAGAGCTCTCTTCTGGTTCATCTAAGTTGAACATAATTGTTTTTCATAGCATTAGATAGTTTTCCACTGTGAATTTTATGAATATCATAGATAATTAGAAAAATGAGTAAATCACTCCATTAGGCAATGCCTACCTTATATAGTTCTGTGAAAGAGACAGTGCTTTGTGCTGTCTCTGTTTCTTCTCCCTAAGCACTCATCACTGCACTAACTGCTGCCTATGCAGTGTGGGGCAAGGGTAGGTTTATAGTGTTCAAGTGAAAAATAACACAATAATTAATAAATAATAATACAAGAATAAACTGTGTTATGTGTGCTTACAACTGTAAACCGACTTTTGCCCCACTCCATAGAATTACATTTGCATTTTAAAACCTAAATCCCAATTATCTTGTCTAATATTCAAAAAATGGCTTCTATTTACCCACTCAAATAAAATCCCAACACTCTACATCCTCCAATACACAAAATTACCAGTAATCCAGGAATCTTTGTTTTTTGTGTCTTATTTTAATACAGTCTTTCATTTTTTTTAACTGAGAAGTGCTAAAACCATCCCCTACTATGACAAAGTAAGTTGCATGGCAAAAAGGAAATGGATCTTTCTCTCCAAGTTGTCTTTATCGGAATTTTGTGTGGCTAACATGTTTTCTATTTGTGTATTGATCTACAGTAACCTCTTTAGTTCTGTCCTCTTTATTTGTTGAGCTTAAATGTTATGAAAAGTAGCTTTTAAATAAGTGATAAAATTGATCCCATGGTGAGATGTAACCACCACAGTTAAAAATAAATTGTTCCATAAAGGGGGAAACACTCACTACAGGCAATGGAGAAAGAAATCTGTATTTTAGAGTTAGGTATAAAGTACACAGTATATTATCACAAATCCTTGGGAAAAACAGAGGCAGAATGGGAGGGAGAGGCCTGTGAATTTATATTAGCCACTCTCACTCCCAGGTTTACATGGTTTTGCCTGTCCCACTCTCCACTTAAATTTGCAATTATTGAAAAATGTTTTATTTAAACTTTTCTTGACAGAATGTATTTTAAGAAGAAAGGAGTCAACAAGAGAGTAAAGGCTATATATAATAACTAAATGTTCAGATCATTTTCCAAAAGCACATTTCCAGAAACCATCTGACTGGCTTTTACATGTACAGGTCCTTCTTTTTATATGAAATTTCAGTCACTGAATTGAGACTCCTTCCTATCCTCAACTTACTTTTATTTGGGTAGGTTAGCAAATTTGAGAGACTCTCTAAGGAAGAGGGAAAAATATTAAGGAAGCAAGTTCTGTTTCATTAGTGGTAATACACAATCTATGTCTGATTGGAAAGTTGCTGCACTTTTAAAAAGTTGAATTTTAAAGTACACTCTTTTTTACATATAATCATTTTGTTTTATTTTTTTATTTTAATCGTTGTTCAAGTAGTTTTCTGCCCTTTACCCTCATCCCAGCCCAAGCCCCCAGCCCTCCCCTCCTCCCCCCCATCTCCACCCCCACTTGTTATTGTCCATGTATCCTTTATACTAGTTCCTTCAAACCCTTCTCCCCTTCCCCTCAAATTCCCTCCCTTCCCCCCTGTGGTCACTGTCAGTGTGTTCTCAGTTTCAGTGTCTTTGGTTATCTTTTGCTTGTTTGTTTGTTTTGTTGATTAGATTTCTTTTGACCCAGCAATTCCACTGCTAGGATTATATCCTAAGAACCCTGAAACACCAACCCAAAAGAACCTATGCACCCCAATGTTCATAGTAGCACAATTGACAATAGCCAGGTGTTGGAAGCAATCCAGGTGCCCATTTGTAAATGAATGGAGCAAAAAAATATGGTACATTTACAAAATGGAATTCTATGCAGCAGAAAGAAAAAAGAAGCTCCTACCTTTTTGCAACAGCATGGATGGAACTGGAAAGCATTATGCTGAGTGAAATAAGCCAGGTGGTGAAAGACAAATACCACATGATCTCACCTTTACCAGGAACCTAAACAACAAAACAATCAAACAAGCAAAAAATAACCAAAGATACTGAAATAGAGAACAGGCTGACAGTGTCCAGAGGGGAGAGGCGAGGGAATTTCAGGGAAAAAGGGGAAAGGTTTACAAGAACAAGTATAAAGGGACAAAAAATAGAGGGGGTAAGAAATGGGAGGGAGCTGGGGAGGGCTGGGTAGGTGGGTTGGGATGGGAGTAAAAGACAGAAAACTGTACTTGAACAACAATTAAAATAAAAAAATAAATAAAATAAAAATAAATAAATTGGTTGAAAAACTCAAAAAATAATAATTTGACCTATACTTTTCATATTTTAATGTTTTATTACATTAAATAATGATGAAATTTGAACCATATTTACATTTCTCAATAAATCATCAGTATTACAGTAAAAAATATCTTGAAAAGAATAAAAATTTAAATTCAGAAATCATGAGAGGTTCTCAAATTATAGTATCTTTTGAGTAAGCACAAATGATTATTTATAACATCTATAATAACTGTCAAATATTTGGTAGAATAAAAAATATGTTACAAATAAAAATAATATTTTTCATATAACAAATTAACAAGGTTATCTAAACTTCAATAATGCAACACAATATGGACATTTTCCTTCACTTTGACCAATTTACACTATGAAAGTGTAAATTAGTTCTACTTTCCAAAATTTAGCAATATGTACAAGAGATTAAAAATAATATTCATGTACTTCGATTTAGAAACCCAACTCCCATAAATCTTACCCTATGGAACTAGTCAAAAATCAAAGAAATGATTTAAATATACAAATATGTATCACTGTGTGCCCTGGTTGGTGTGGCTCAGTGGATTGAGTGCCAGCCTGTGAACCAAAGGGTCACTGATTTGATTACTAGTCAGGGCACATGCCTGGGTTGTGGGCCAGGTTCCCAGTAGAGGCTGCATGAGAGGTAACCACACATTGATGTTTCTCCCTCTTTTCCTCCCTTCCCCTCTGTTTAAAAATAAATAAATAAAATCTTTTTTAAAAATATGTATCATTTTGAAAAGTGCATGTGGTATAGTTTTAAACAAAAAGTAGGAATCATAACTTTTATGAAATATTAATTATATCTCAATAATGTTGTTATTTCAAAAGTAGGGATCAAAATATTCTATTTGGAATAACAGCTATGCAGAATTGTGATAGAAAAGGATCGAAGTAATTTTGCTAATAATGTGGATAGTGATTATCTCTGAGGTGTTGTCTTATGGTTGACCATCAAATTTTTACAATAAGCTACCTAGATGTGGGTTTCCTTTTATTTATCCTGCTTATGGTCTTGGGGGCAACTTGACTTTATGAACAGATGACTACTATCAGTTCTGGAAAATATCCAGACATTATGCTTCATATAGTGCTTTGATCCTATACTCTATTCTCTCTCTGGGATGCCAATTAAATGTTAGATTTTCCCATTGTATCTTCTATGTGTTGGGAACCGATCTGCCTGGTTTCAGGAGTTGTAACCGCC
>PVKM010000023.1:33786-102318 GCA_004027735.1 Carollia perspicillata
CCCCCCCCCCAACTATTCTGACATAGCCTGAGTCCCCTTTCCATCTGGGAGAAGCTCTAGGAGAAGTGTTTCCTGGCTCTAAGCCTGAATCTTGATGGGGAGGGGGTGCAGCCCTCTGCCAGCTAGAGTGGTTCCGGGATAATCAGGCATAACAAAGATTTTGTAAAGTCCTGTGAAGTCTGCTTTGCTAATGGATCCGGGCAGGATCCGGGCAGGAAATGAGTATGTCTCCTAAAGTTTTTGCAACCCCCTTACCTGACAGACACTGACTCAGATTAAGCCCTCAGATTTCTTTGAGATGTTATCTATTGTTTGATCCTTGCTGCCTGACATTGATTAATGAACTTTACCTGTATCCCTGTGTGTTACAAACCCAATAAAAGGCCACTGAGGCAAGGACTCGGGGCCTTTCTCCCTTGAGAGACTAGCCCCTTTCCTCCCCAAGCAAATTATGTCTTGGTGGTATTATTTTCATCTGCAGTGGATGGGGGGACCCTGCTGGCAGAGCCCCCCCACATCTATGTCCTTTAACTCTTTTTCTGTTTATTTATCCTTTTGTCTTCCCATGCTTCATTGTGGATATTTTTTTCTAGTTCACTAATTCTTTGAAAGTCCTGGACTTATTATTAAATCCATCCATTTAGGTCATAATTTAGGTTGTCAATTTTAGAATTTCCATTTGATTCTCCCTTTAATACTCTGGTACAAGTTTTTTTTTTTTAATTCTTTCTAGTTCCCTGTAAAATTTTTAGTCTTTTACTTCTTGAGCATAATAAACAGTTATTTCAAAGTCACTGTGTGCTAATTCCAGTGTCTGAACCACCTACATCTGATCATTTGTTTTTCTGTTGATTATTACTTATATTTACATATCTTCTCATTTTGCCTGGTTGTCCTTAATTGTGAGCCAGTCATTGCAATTTAAAAAAATATATACAAATACTTTGAGGTCTAGGATAATGCTATCTTCTTCCAGAGTGAATTGTCATTTGTTTCTGCAAAGCACTTGTGGTCTGCAGCAATCTGGGATCATCTAAATTTACTTTCAGAACAATGGAGTAATTTGATCTGGATCATAGTTCATGTGACTGTTACTTTTATTCTTGTTCATTTTATTTCTAGGATCCAGCTCTTTCGGGTCCCAACCCAAAGCCAGGGTGTACATTCCCATCCTTCTTATCCATGTATTCTGCCTTTTGAGCTCCTTATCCCACAAGGCTGTCAAAAGTATTCTCAGTCTTTTAGCCTCTTTTATTGGATTGGCAATCACCCTTAGGCAAAGCTGCCCAAAAGCTGAGCTCACATTTGTATACATTGGTCTCCTTTTGGATACCAGATTAGTAATTCTCACTATTTTGTCAGATTTCCATTGCCTTTTAGCAAAATTTTCATCCAACTTTCCATATGTCCTCATTGAAAGAGTTGGTATATACAACCTAGATCACCATTACACTTGTATTTTAAAACTATTTGCTGTATTTATAAATCTTCAACACTGAATATGAATCACCTATACAATTAGGCCATGAAAAGTATTATTTATTTGTTTCCAAATAGTATGCGAGCTTTTATATGCTAGTAAATTTAAAATAGATTTTTTGTTCATTTATAGGTAGTGATCATGTTTTTCATATTTAAGAACTTATAGAATTGGGGAAAGAGCATGAAATGTGGCTCTTTTTACAGGAAAAGGAATTTAAGCTGTTGTTCTCTTTATTCACCCTCCAGAGTAGTTCAGCTGTATGAAGTGCTGAAGTTTACTGATAATTAAAGAACTTTTCACTGTCTACTATAATCTATTCTCTATCCTTCAGCTAAAAAAATGTTTCAAATTTTGAAACTGAATTGGTTGTTACCTGCTTGAAACCTACATAGTCTTCCTTACCCTCTCAATGGAAAAATCCAAATTTCTGAGCAGAGCATACATGGCCACTCCAATCTTGCCTCTCACATTCCTATCCTCCCACTCTGTATCATTCACACTGAATGAATGAGAATCTCCCTAACTTCCCACTCTCTTTTGCTTCTGGTCCTTGTCACACTTCTGCTGGCAGGGAGATGGGAGCAGAAAGGGAAGCTGTCTTGGACCTGAAGGCAAAAGGCACTTGCTAAGAACAGCTGCATCACTCTACACCTATAACCCCTAGATTTCCACAAGAGATAAATCCATGTGTGTCATTTTTAAGCAACTGTCTTTTGAAGTCAATTTTTAAGCAACTGTCTTTTGAAGTGTTACCAATCTTAACATAAATCCTAACTAATGGCAAAAATTTTCTCCATGCCTTCTCATTTTGGGCTTCTGATGAGATGCAACTTCTCTGAGGTCTTCTTTCCTATTTTCTTATACAGGTTAGGTGTCTCTGTGCAGTAACTCCATCATAGGGCATATCATTTTTATTGAAATTTCCTGCTTAGATGTCTGTCCCCAAAACTAGGCTGAAATATCTGCAGTCAGAGACTGTGCCTTATTCATCTTTGTATCCCATCGTCAACCAGTGGGTCTGGCACATAGTAAACATTCAATAAATGTTTTGAGCTAATGCAAGATCAAGGAAGGATTACAAGCCTAACTCTACATTATCAGGAATTTATTGAAAGTAATTGCAGAATGAGTACTCTTAAAAATTCTGATTTTTATTTATAGATAAACAAATTGGGAGTTTGGGAAAGAATTATACCTCCTTGACCATGAGATAAAAATTGAATATAGGCACAATAAACATTTGTATATATACTATAACTTAGTTACTCCAGTATTCCTCCATTCCACTTCCAAATATCTCAGCCCCTGAGAGAAACTGAGATTTATTACTATTAGGTTTATTCTTTTTCACTGGACAGGGTTTCTCTGAATATAACTGCCAACATAAAAACTGTATGTTAAAAGATGCCAAATCCTGAGCATACATATACATCTTCATAGGGATTAAATTATCAGAATGTATAAAAGATAAAAGGGCCCTAAGGAAATGAGACAGAAGACTGTATGATTTCAATAGGAAATACAGATTAAGAAAAGTGGTAGCTGGAGAGGAAAATTCTGCATCAAAGTTTTGATGAAGGCATGCAGCATCAGGAAGCATGGCTCCTGAAGGAAGTACAGAGATGCTTAGAAGACAGCCTGAGAACTAAAAGACCCACAGGGTATCTTGTATTATTTGCCCTGATATGTTGTACAATATATGTAGATTTCTGCTCTTGTTTCCCTCAGGTAGAATTTCTCATATGGTTGGATTATATTCATACATCCAGCATTCCACTGTTTTTTTGCTAAAGTAGTTTGTCTTGAAAGATAATCTTCATTTTTATGCCCAAAGTGGTATATCCTCGTGGCCTCTCAAGATTAAAGGGAAAAACCATTCAAGTCTTAGTTGAAAAGATAAACCAGGCACATGTTGTGATATATCCCAGTGAATCCTCTAGGGGGGAGGGGGGTGGGCTTCTCCTGATTCTGCTTTCCTATGATGACACTTTCAACAAGAACAGAAACTCATGCCAGACTTAATGCATTTTTATGACCAGAATTGCAACAAGAGTGGCAAATATCTCTCATTCTTTTATACTGGGTCATGACTGTAATCTCATGGCCCTGCTCAGATGTCAACCTCTTGACTGGAAGGGCAAGTAGATGATACAAGAGTTCATTCTTGTTCCATCTTCAATTTGTTCACTGCAAAATGAAGAAGCATGTCTCCATCAGAAAACAAGGCATGAGCCTCTCATTTTGCATTTGACTCCTGGTGTGTGCAAAAAGTAGACAGGGTTGACCTCTCCACACTTTAATCTCTCCATCAAGTTATTTCCAGAGCTTTGGGTCCTGTGATAAGCATAAACACACCAACACACACATACACACACACTTCAGTGACAGTCACAAACACATACAGCCACTAAGTATGCTATAGATCTGATGCAGCCATTCTGTGACTTGAAGCAAACAGCATCTCCAAAGCTTGGCTTATATGTACCCTAGTCTGAAATCTCATACTGAACATTTAACTGAATAAAATTTATCTACTTATTTATTTATTTATGAAAATAAATTTATTGTAGATGCCAGACATAATGTCACAAGTTAGTTTTCTGAGTACAAAGAATTGTGTGCATCTATGGAATTGGCTAATAGTCCCTAATTTCATGTAAATTGGCACAGATATATTACACCTTGGGGGTGACAACAGGCTATAGCACTGTGACTCTGAACTTTTCACTGTCACGAATTCACTTATAGGCTACAGACACTTTCTTTAAAAATTATTCACACATCTAGCCCTGGCTGGGGTAGCTCAGTGGATTGAGTGCAGGCCTGCGAACCAAAGGATCATGGTTCGATTCCCAGTCAGGGCACATGCCTGGGTTGTAGGCCAGTTCCCAGTGGGGAATGCAGGAGAGGCAACCATACATTGATATTTCCCTCCCTCTCTCCTTCCCTTCCCCTCTAAAGATAAATAAATAAAATCTTTTAAAAAATTATTCACACACCTAGACTATGGTTTTATTATATCAAAGGCTGTATTATTTTATAACATTTACTTTATTGGTTACTACAAGGGTAGACAAAAGTAGGTTAACATTTGTAATACAATAATTAATAAATAACAATATAAGAATAAACTCTGTGCTTTGTGTACTCCCAACTGTAAACCTACTTTTGCCCACTCCTATATATATTTTCCAAAAATTTTGATATCATTCCTGGTCAAATCCTGTCAACAATGACTTTAGGGGGCGAAGGTGGCGGCTTGGTAAGAGGGAGCAGATTCCACTTCCTCCTACACACAGGAGAGAAACCAGGCCAATCTACAGAGGAACACAGCAGGCAGCCAACAGTACCACAACATATATGAAGATAGGAGATCAAAAATTGTAACAGATATTGAAAAATCAGACGATAAGGGGACTACTTTAGGAAAATAGAGGCCTAGAGATCAGAACAGGGAGCAGGGAGGCTGCAACCCCGCCGGTGGCCTATAGGGCCGACTGCAGTGAGCTGGGTTCTCCCTCCCTCCCCGGCTAGGCAGGGTTTGAGCAGCACTGGGGGGAAGCCTGGATGCTTGAAATTTTGGCGAGCAATTTCAAGGATTGAGCTGCAAACACATGGGGCTGTGAGCACCCATGCATAGACCTGGAAAGAGTGTGTGCCCGAGTGGTGTGACCAGAGACAGCCCTGCTTAGCATGCCTGCGCCTGCAACCCACGGGTAGAGAGAGATTTGTAGAGCACCTGGGGACCACGCCGGGATCCGGAGAGAGACCTTGGGTGACTGGGAGCCTGCACCTGGTAAACCTACAGCAGGCGCCCACACAGCAAGAGACCGTGAGAGGGCTTAATAAACCCCAGTGGCCAAAGAACTCGAGACAGCTCAGATAAACCCAGAGCCATCAGGTGCATGCTGCCTGAGAGGAGAAGATGGCTCTGATAAACCCAGAGCAGTCGCGGTCCTGCGGCAAGAGACCATGAGAGGACTCGATAAACTGGGCAGTCACAGAACGCAAGGTGGCTCTGATAAACTCAGAGTGGGCATGCCCACAGATGGAGACTGGGAGACCCAGGGACCCAGAGGCCACATCTATAAACCTGCCCCTCAGACTGCTGCAGCCAAGAAGAACAGAAAAACTGGTGTGACCAGTTTGAAAACAGCAAGAGAGTTTTTTTATTCTTTTTTACTTTTTTGGTGTTTTTATTTTTTAATTTTATTCTTCTGTTTTTTCTTTTTTCTTTGTTTTCCCTGGTGTGTGTGTGTGTTTGATTTTTCTAAAGAAATTTTTTATATTTTCATTTTTATTTTTTATGTCTTAATGTTTTTTACCTCTCTTTACTTCTTTCTTGTTTTATTCCTTCTTCCTTTCTTTCCAATTTTATCTCTTCTACCTTCCTTAGTCTGCCTTTTTTTTAAATACACACAACTGAGACAAAGAAAATCAGAACTGTGAAAAGACCAGACTTGGTCCCAAAGAGGGGGCATCCTAATAGCTGAGATAGACAAATTTCACTTTGCTATTACAAGGAACCTGCAAGATACTGCATATCTGCATCATTATTTTCACCTTATTCTTACATCTTTTATTTGAATAATATTTTGGTGTTCCACTTCCTTCTGTTTAGTCTTCTTTGTTTGGCTGGGTATATTGTATTGATTGTCAGGTTTCCCCTGTTCTCTCAGTCATAGTGTATTGTTAACTTACTGTACTTCACTTCACCTATGTTCCATTAGCATATTACTGAAGGTCTGACACTCCTTATTCTTGGTATCTAGATTACATAGATTCAGTCATATGATTGTTGCTCTAATATTATTGTAAATAATAGCTGTTCCATAATATTGTAAATACTACACAACACCTCTCCCAGATCCTAGCCCACATCATGGTTTTTTGAACTCTATTACTGTAGTGGTTAACTCTATTCTATCACACATGACACCTATGTACTATCCTTTATTCTCATCTTACCTCAGAATCTGACATCTGACAACCTCTCTGCTTTCTAGATCCAACTCACAATCCTTCCCTCCCCAACAAGAGGCTTATCTTTATTTCACCATTTCTAAAAAGCGACCTGTTTGGGGGTATATCACAGTTAATACTACACATAGCAAAAGGATTTCCTAACTCTTCTTTAATGGCTACTACTGTAAATAACATAAAATACTCTCTTGCTGTCTTAAACCATTTGCATTACTCCTCCAAATGATCACAGAGAAGAATAGGTGGAAGCAGTGAACACCAGGATACCCTAAGGAGACTGAACCACTGAATCTCATGGGTACTCTACCACAGAAGCTCACACCATAAACCCAGGAAGCCAGATCAGATCAATCTGAGAAGCTGAGACTAATAAGAAGAGTCTCACAAACAATGGGAAGACAAAGAAACAATCCCCAAATGAAAGGGAAGGAGGAAACCTCAGAAAGAATGCTCAATGAAATAGAGGTAATTCAACTATCAGATGTTGAGTTCAAAGCAATGGTTACCAGGAAGCTCCATGAGCTCACAACCAACTACCAGACACTACAAGGAAGCTACAATGAACTTGCTGCAAACTATATCAATATGAAAAAGAAAATAGAAAATATCAACAAGGGCCAAGAGGAAATGAAGAATATGCTATCTGAACTGAAGAACACAGTAGAAGGAATCAAAAGCATGATAGATGAAACAGAAGATCAGATCAGTGAGATGGAGGACAAAATAGAAAAAAAAAAACAGAAATGGCAGGAAAAGGAAAAGAGGCTCAGAAAGAATGAAGAGGGATTAAGAGAAATACAAGACAATATGAAATGTAATAATATCTGAATAATAGGGATACCAGAAGGAGAAGAAGAATAAAAAGGGATAGAAAATCTATTTGAAAAGTAATGATGAAAAACTTCCCTAGTCTGATGAAAGAAAAAGTCACACAAATCCAATAAACACAGAGAGTTCCAATCAAGAGGAACCAAAAGAGGCCCACTCCAAGACACATCATAACAAAAATGGCAAAATTCCAACACAAAGAGTAAATCTTAAAGGCAGCAAGAGAGAAAAAGGAAATAACATACAGGGGAACCACCATAAAGTTAGCAACTCACTTCTCAATGGAAACTCTACAAGCCAGAAGAGAATGGCAAAAAATATTCCAAGTAATGCAAACTAAAGGACTATAACCAAGGATACTTTACCTAGCAAGACTTTCAATCAAGATAGAAGGCCAAATTAAGAGCTTTTCAGACAAAAGAAGTTTAAAAGAATACACATCCACCAATCCAGTGCTGCAAGAGATGCTAAAGGGACTGCTCTAAGGAAACGAAGGAAAAGAGAGAGAGAAAGAGAGGAACACAGGTGCGAAAATGACAACGAATAACAACCTGTTAATAATAACCTTAAATGTAAATGGATTAAACACTCCAGTTAAAATACATAGAATAGCTGAATGGATAAGAAAGCATGACCCACACATGTGCTGCCTACAAGAGACCCACCTTAGGACAAAAGCCCTACACAGATAGAAAGAAAAGGGCTGGAAACAAATATTCCAAGCAAATGGACAGGAAAAAAAAGCCAGGGTAGCAATACTCATATTAGACAAAATAGATTTGAAAAAAAGGGCCATAAAGAAAGACCCAGAAGGTCACTTCATAATACTCAAGGGAAGACTCCACCAAGAAGACATAAACATTGTAAATATTTATGCACCCAATGTAGGAGCACCCAAATACATAAAGAAACTCTTAGAAGACTTCAAGAAAAATATTGAGAGCAACGCAATTATAGTAGGGGGTTTTAACACCCTACTGTCAAAAATGGACAGATTTTCTAAACAAAATATCAACAAAGATATTGTGACATTCAACAAAGCCCTAGATGAAATGGACTTAACTGACATATATAGAGCCCTTCATCACAAAAAAGCTAAATACACATTCTTCTCAAATGCACATGGAACATTTTCAAAGATAGACCACTTGATAGGACACAAAACAACTCTCAACAAATTCAAGAAAATTGAAATCATACCAAGGATTTTCTCTGACCACAAGGGATTGAAACTAGAAATTAACCCCAAAGGAAAAAACCAAAAACACTCAAAACCATGGAGATTGAAGAGCATGCTATTAAACAATGAATGTGTCAAGATTGAAATTCAAGAAGAAATCAAAAAGTTTCTGGAAACAAATGAAAATGAATTCACAACAACTCAAAACTTATGGGGAACAGCAAAGGCAGTCCTGAGAAGGAAGTTCATAGCAATACAAGCCTACCTAAAACAGATAGAAACATTTCAGACAAACAACCTAACCCTACGCCTACAAGAACTCAAGGAACAACAACAAAGACAGACCAGAGCTAGTAGAAAGAAGAAAATAACCAAGATCAGAGCAGAATTAAATGACATAGAGATGAAAAGCACAATCCTTAGGATCAATGAATCTAGGATCTGATTCTTTGAAAAGGTAAGTAAAATCAACAAGCCTTTAAGCAGGCTCATCAAAAAAGAGAGAGGACCTAAATAAACACAATCAGAAATGAAAGAGGAGAGATTACAAATGACACCACAGAAATACAAAGAATTGTAAGAAATTACTATGAAGAACTGTATGCCAAGAAATTTGAAAACCTAGGTGAAAATGGACAAATTTCTAGAAAAGCATACTCTTCCAAAACTCAGTGAAGAAGAAGTAGAAAGCCTGAACAGACCTATAACAGAGGAAGAAATTGAAGCAGTAATCAAAAAACTCCTGACACACAAAAGCCCTAGACCAGATGGTTTCACAGGAGAATTATACAAGGCAGTTAATGAAAAGCTAACCCCTATCCTTCACAGACTATTCCAAAAAATTCAAAACAATGGAAGACTCCCAAACTCTTTTTATGAGGCCAGCATCATCCTAATCCCCAAACCAGATAAAGACACAAAAAGAAAGAAAACTTCATGCCAATATCGCTGATGAACATAGACGCTAAAATCCTCAACAAAATATTGGCAAACTGCACCCAACAATAAATTTAAAAGATCATACAACATGACCAAGTGGAATTCATCCCAGTGATGCAAGGATGGTTCAACACTGGCATATTAGTAAATGTGATATGCTACATAAACAAAAGCAAAGACAAAAATCACATGAACATATCAATAGATGCAGAAAAAGCATTTGATAAGGTACAGCACCCATTTATGATAAAAATACTCAGCAAAGTGGGAATAGAGGGAGCATTCCTCTACATAATAAAGGCCATATATGAGAGACCTACAGCCAACATCATACTCAATGGACAAAAACTAAAATCTTTTCCACAAAGATCAGGAACAGGACAAGGTTGTCCACTTTCACCACTTTTGTTCAACATAGTATAGGAAGTCCTAGCCACAGCAATCAGACAAGAAAAGAAATAAAAGGCATCCAAACCAGAAAAGAGGAAATAAAACTGTCATTATTTGCAGATGACATCATAGTGTACATAGAAAATCCTGTAGACTCTACCCAAAAACTGCTTGACCTAATAAATGAATTTGGCAAAACAGCAGGATACAAAGTCAATCCAGAAATCAAAGGCATTTTTGTATACCAACAATGAAACAGCAGAAGAAGAAATCAAGAAAAAAATCCCATTTGATATAGCAAAAAGAAAAATAAAATACCTAGGAAGAAACCTAATCAAAGAGGTAAAAAACCTGTATGCAGAAAATTACAAAACATTGAAGAAAAAAATCAAGGAAGACACAAACAAATGGAAACATATACCATGTTCATGGATTGGAAGAATTAACATCATCAAAATGTCCATACTACCCACAGCAATTTACAGATTCAATGCAATACCTATCAAATTACCAAATGGCTTATTTCACAGACATAGAACAAACACTTCAAAAATTTAAATGGAACCATAAATGAGCCCAAATAGCACTGCACTTTTGAAAAAGAAGAAGAAAGTAGAAGGGATCACAATACCTGATGCTAAACTGTATTATAAGGCCACTGTAATCAAAACAGCCTGGTACTAGCATAAAAACAGACACATGGACCAGTGAAAGAGAATAGAAAACCAGAAATAAGCCCAAGTCTCTATGGTCAATTAATATTCGACAAAGGAGGCAGCAACATAAAATGCAATAAACATAGTGTCTTCAACAAATGGTGTTGGGAGAACAGGACAGCTGCATGCAAAAAAAAAAAAATGAAATTCGAGCACCAACTTACACCGTACACAAAAATAAATTCGAGGTGGATAAAAGACTTAAATATAAGCCCTGACACCATTAAAGTCATAGAGGAGAACACAGGCAGGAGAATCTCAGATATTTCATGCAGCAATATTTTTACTGATATGTCCCCTAGAGCAAGGGACATAAAGGAAAAAATAAACAAATGGGATTTCATCAAAGTAAAAAGCTTCTGCACAGCCAAAGAAAACAGCATTAAAATAAAAAGAGAACAAAGTGTATGGGAAAACATATTGGCCAATGATACCTCAGACAAGGGTTTAATCTACAAAATATATAAAGAACTTACACGAATCCACTAAGAAGACAAGCAACCCAATTAAAAAATGGGCAAAGGACTTGAATAGATGCTTCTCCAAAGAGGACATACAGAGTATCCAGAAACACATGAAAAGATACTCAATATCGCTAGCTATCAGAGAGATGCAAATTAAAACTACAATGAGATACCACTTCACACTGGTCAGAATGGCCATCATATACCAAGAAACAAATGTTGGAGAGGTTGTGGAGAAAGGGGACCCTAGTTCACTGTTGGTGGGAGTGCAGACTGGTACAACCGCTGTGGAAAACAGTATGGAATTTTCTAAGAAAACTAAAAATGGAACTGACTTTTGACCCAGCAATTCCACTGCTAGGATTATATCACAAAAACCCTGAAACACCATTCCAAAAGAATCTATGCACCCCAATGTTCATAGCAGCACAATTTACAATAGCCAAGTGTTGGAAGCGACCTAGGTGCCCATCAGTAAATGAATGGATCAAAAAACTATGGTACATATGCACAATGGAATTCTATGCAGCAGAAAGGAAAAAGGAGCTCCTACCCTATGCAACAGCATGGATGGAACTGGAAAGCATTATGCTAAGTAAAATAAGTCAGGCGGTAAAAGACAAATACCATATGATCTCACCTTTAACAGGAACCTAAACAACAAAACAAACAAGCAAGCAAAATGTAACCAAAGACAATGAAATAGAAAACGGGATGACAGTAACCAGAGGGAAGAGGGGAGGGAATTTCAGGGGGAAAAGGGAAGGGTTTACAGGAACAAGTATGAAAGAAACATGGACAAAAACTAGGGGGTGTAGAAATGGGAGGGAGGTGGGGAGCACTGGGGGTTGTGGAATGGGATGGAAGTAAAAGACGGAAAACTGTACTTGAACAACTAAAGTTAAAAAAGGGGGGAAGGGATAACAGGAACAAGTATAAAGGACACATGGACAAAAACTAAAGGTGGTAGAAATGGGAGGGAGGTGAGGAGCACCTGGGAGGGTGGACTGGGATAAAAGTAAATGACAGAAAACTGTACTCAAACAACAATTAAAATAAAAATTAAAAAGAAATAAAAATAAATTTAAAAAATGACTCTACAGTTCAGTTTGAGCTTTTTCTTTTATCTCGAGACTTTAATGTTCTAAACATCGTTTGAAATACATCGAAATGACCATTTTCTTGACATAAAATGCTTAGCACTTAGTTTTATGAATGGATAAATATATGGCTGAAGGGAGAATGAATAAAGGGCTATAATCTTTTTTTTGTTATCAGACCATTAGATAGTGTAAATGTAAATGTAAACATAAGGATTATAATTGATTTCCTCAAGTATCATTTGTTGTTCTGAGTCCAAATACACTTTCTCACAGAATGTTCAGGAAAGTTCTAGAATCTTTTCATTAGAAATTCTGATCCATTTTATTAAACACACTTCAGATGCCTAGGCTGCAGCCCAGGGACTTGCTGTATGGGTCATGCCCTTGAGACATGGCATGACTATCTCACTTCTAGACCAAGGGACTTGTGCCTTCCATTGCTTAGGCATACAAGATTTAACCTCTCATCAAAAAACAGAAGAAAGAAATACATGGTATCATCATGAGCAAAAAAGTAAATGCCAGTATGCCTTTGTGATTATTGAAAACAACAAGCCTACTTAACCAAGAACTCTGGGCCTTCTTCCTCATTCACTGGACAAAATCTATAGAGTGCCTCTTCAGCATAAGGTCCTAAGCTAGACTCTCCAGAGTACCTGCACTCTTGCAAATCCAAGCAGAATTCCCCAGTGATCTTGGTCTGCTTGGCATCAGATGGAAATTACAGCCAAGTGAATTCTCCATATTGTAACCCTATTATCTCTCTCTCCCTCCATCTATCTCTCCTGTGCTGTGCATGGTTGGGCCTTATGGAAAGTTATCATTTGGATGCAAAACAATTATCCTAAAACAGTTAGCCAGAGTGGTCTAGACACAGAGATTTATCTTCCCTCTCCTTCAGTGAAGAACATCTATCTTCCATGACCTCTTGATTAGTGAAGCCTTCAGAATATATTCTTTGGTCTGTGACACTGTGCTCAGTGCTGGGCTGAGCATTAAATATCACCCTCTATGATTAATTGGAAGTTAATTAAATCTATCACTGAAACAATGGGAAGGCAATGAGCTATGTAATCATTGCAATAGTAAATGAAATGATGTACAGGTCTCTCCATCTCGCTTATTGACAATGATGGAGGGGTGGCAGGCCTCAGATGCCTGGCAACCCTTGCTGCCTGACCCCACAGCAGCTCTAACTTTCACAGAATCCAGGGACGAGGCAACTAGAAGCATGTTTTGACCATGCTTCCCTGCTGAGTGAGGGAGCCTCTCTTCCTGAGGCCTCTAAAGTGTCCTTGTCAAAGCTTTTATGTCTTGCATAATCAGTGGGATAAGATTCAGGAATGGCTGAACAAATGGTGCAGATGCTGGTTGTTACCACCTCTGATCACCTCAGTGAAGCTCTTTACTGAGGGGGCCCTTCAAACAATAAACAGAGCTCATGTCTAATGAACACTGAATGCTTTTGCCTTTATTTAAAACTTCAGAACTTTCAGAATGCTTTCACAGATCTGATGACATTTGGCTCTAATAAGCCCTGTAAAATAAGGGAACTAGGAACAGAAAGGTTAAGTGGCCTGCCTGAACTTATACAGCTAGTTAGTGAAGGAGATGAGCAAAGCCAGGCCTAGCTAAACCTGCAGTTCTTATTTCTGAACTTGATTTAATTTGTGGATGTGAGGTCATAGAAGGTCATGAGGTTTGGAAAACACTAAGTTGCCAGATTGCCAAGAGTTCCCTAGGGATTCAGATTGGCATATTTCAGTAGTCAGTATGAATATTAATTTGTCACAGGATAGCCTTCCAGATACTAATTTGCCTTAGTCAGCTTGGGCTGCCATAACAAAATACCACAGACTGGTGGTTGAAACAACAGAAACTTGCTTCTCACAGTTCTGAAGGCTGGAAGTTCAAGATCAAGATGCCAGCATGGTGCATTCTGGAGAGAGGTCTTTTCCTGATTTGTAGACAGCTGCCTTCTCTCTGTGATCTCACATGGGAGAGAGGGAAAGGAAGGAGAAAAGGAGAAAGATAGAAGTAGAAAGAGAAAGAGATCGATCTTTCTCTTTTTATAAGGCCACAGTCCTATGGGATTAGGTTCCACTCTAATGACCTCATTTAACCTTAATTAGTTGGGTTTTCTCTCCAAATACAACCACATTAGAGGTTAGGGCTTCAAATTTGGGGAGATGCAGTTCAGTCCATACATAGCATAATTTGAAAGTATATTTTAAAAATTATCACTCAGTAATAATCACAAATTAGTATAACCTCTTTAAACTCCAGCCATCCAATATTTTAATTTCCATTTTCTTCTAGATATCACTAGGCAAAAGAGCATTTTCCGTCCTCGGGATTAACTTTGAATACACCCTCCCCTCTTTCCTTATACACCCTCGCCTTTCTAAAAGGACAGGCTCCAAGTTCTGGTGACTCTCCTCTTCTGTTTGGGGAAGGCTGTCCCTAGTGCTACCTTCTCAGATATGCACTGGGTGACAGGGAAGAAATGATAATTATCAACATGTGATGGCCTTCAGGTACCCAGAGGACTCTTAAAAGGACTAAGGCACATTTGGGAATCAATGGAAAACAAATTAATTAAGTAAAGTTCCCTATCACAATACTGAAGTTTGATTATTTAGTGAAAAGATATTCTGGTGAACTTCTTATCACTCTTAGCCAGAAGAGATATCTATCCTCCAGAGGCATTTTTCTTTCTTTTCCTCTCCTTCCTGCTAACACACAATTAGGCCCATCTGCCAAACTCTGTATAACTAAACACCAAGGTTTTTGGGAAATATCACATTGGATCTCACTCCAAAATTTGATCCTTCTCCAGCTCCTCCCAGAAAACTGCTGAGACATGTATAGTATAGTGGCTGTATAGAAACCAAATCAGATTCTGTCCAAAAAGAGTTTCTAGGAAAGCAATGCATGAGCATGCCCTGCCTCAGGGCTTTTGCATTTGTTCCCTCTGCTTGGAGCACTTTTTCCCTTAAATATTTGGATAGTTCTTATCCCTACCTCCTTCAGGTCTTTGCTCAAATGCCCTCTGATCAAGTTAGGCTTCCTCTGACCATACCATCAAAATGGTGGCTTCTCTCAGTCTATCACTTTTCAACATTTTACACTACCTTATTTTTTTTCCTCAGAATACTAATCACTATTTTACATTATTCATTTCTTTTATTCATTTATTTTATATCTTCTCCCCCAAAATATCAACTCTATCAAGCAGGGATTTTTAAAGTATATTTTATCAATTATCCTATTACAGTTGTCCCAAATTCTTCCCTTTTGCACCCTCTGCCCAGTACTCACCTTCCCTCCAGCAATCCCCCCCTTAGTTCATGTCCATGGGTCATTCATATAAGTTTTTTAGCTTCTCCATTCCTTATGCTATTCTTAACTTCCCCCTGTCTATTTTGTTCTGAAGAATTGTGCTTCTTAATACCTGCACCATTTCCCCATTCTCCTTCCCCCTCCCAACTGATAACCCTCCAAATGATCTCCATACCTATGATTCTGTTCCTGTTCTGGTTGTTTGTTTTTTTTTTTTTTTAGATTCAGTTGTTGGGAGTTTTGAATTTGTTGCCTTTTTAATGTTTATTGTTTTGATCTTCTTTTTCTTAAATAATTCCCTTTAATATTTCCTGTAATAATGGCTTGGCAATGATGAATTTCTTTAGCTTTACCTTGTCTAGGAAGCATTTCATCTGCCCTTTCATTCTAAATGATAGCTTTGCTGGGTAGAGTAATCTAGGTTGTAAGTCCTTGCTTTTTACCACTTTGAATACTTTCTGCCACCCACTTCTTGCCTGCCAAGTTTCTTTTGAGAAATCCAGTGATAGTCTTATGGGAACTGTTTTGTAGGTAACTCTGCTTTTCTCTTGCTGCTTTTAAGACTCTCTCTTAATCTTTAAACTTTGGCATTTTAATTATGATGTGCCTTGGTGTGGTCCTCTTTGGTTCTAACTTGTTTGAGACTCTCTGTGCTTCCTGGACTTGTATGTCTATTTCTTTCACCAAATTAGGGAAGTTTTCTTTCATTATTTTTTCCAAATAAGTTTTTGATTTCTTGCTCTCCCCTTCTCCTTCTGGCATCCCTATGAGTCAGATGTTGAAATATTTGGATATGTCCCAGAAGTTCCTCAGCCTATCCTTGGTTTGGTTTTGGAGGTTTTGTTTGTTTGTTTGTTTGTTTTTGAATTGTTGTTTCTTCTTTTTGTTCTGGTTGAATGTTTATCTCTTCCTTATGTTCCAAATGGTTGGTATGAATCCCAGATTTCTTCCCTCCACTGTTAGTTTCCTGTGGATTAGTCTTTATTTCACTTAGTGTGACCTTCATTTCTTCCTTTATTTTTTTCCATACCAAAGGAGTTCTCTAAGCATCCTGATGACCAGTGTTTTGAACTCTGTATCTGATTGGTTGGCTATCTCCATTGCTCTTACTGCTTTTTCTGAGGTTCTGTTCTGTTCTTTCATTTGGACCATTTTTCTTTGTCTCCTCAATTTAGCAACCTACCTGTGTTTGTTTCTGTATATTATGTAGAGCTGCTTTTACTCCCTGTCCCAGTATCATGGCCTATATAGAAAAGGCACCCCCATTGATTGTGTGTGGTGAAGCCTTGGTAATTGCCAGGGTTGGCAATTGCCACTTTGTGGCTGTGTGGGGAGGGCTCTGAGAGGGTACAATACTGCCTGGCTTCTGGAGGTTCACTGAGCACTTACTCTGTTTCCAGTCACTTCACCCACTTCCCATGTGGGACTGGTGCCCTTCCAGCTGCAATCCCAGTGGGGAAGCCTGGAGTGTGTGGGTGTGCATACATTCTAAGACAATGCTGGCTCTTTAAGTGGTGAAAATCCAGTAGTTTCTTCTGCCACCCCACTCCCCACTGGTTTTTACAGCCACGGGTAATGAAGATCTATCTTTCTGGTTTTGGAAACCTGGACTGTGTGGTCTGGGCCTGAGGCTGGGATTACTCACTTCCAAGGTATCCCTCCCATCCATTCTGCCACAGCTGCTGCTGCCACCTTTCTATGCCACACCACCTCTCCTTTCATCTTCACAATGCCACCTCTCCTACACATCTGGATGAATGTGTCTTTTTTAAATCCTTGGTTGTCGGATTTCCATACAGCTCAATTTTCTGATGGTTCTGGGTATTATTAGTTTTGAGATCTGTATGTAATTCTTTCTATGGTTGCATGAGGAGGAAAAACATGTCTACCTATGCCTTCATCATGATCAGAAGTCCCCTAAAGTCAGGGATTGTGACTGTTTTGTTTTGTAACCTGGAGCTTTGCCCACAAAATGATATATATTAGGTGCTTGATGAATGAATGACTGACTGAATGAATGAATTTAAGGAGCAAATCCAAGGCTAGTAAATATCATATCATGAGACCAAAATAGCCATGGAGGTAGATGATATGATGAAAGTATCTGAGCTCTGTATCATGTTCCAGGCTACTAACTTAACCTTCCTGGACCAGATAGATGAGGTTTGAAATACATGTACTTTCTCAGCTGAGGCTCAGTGGACTGAGTTCTGGCATGTGGACTGAAATGTCACTGGTTCAATTCCCAGTCAGGGCACATGCCTGGATTGCCAGATAGGTGTCCAGTTGAGGACATGCAAGAAGCAACCAATCGATGTTTTGTTCTCACATCGATGTTTGTCTCCCTCTCTTTCTCCCTCCTTTCTCCTCTATAAAAACAAATAAATAAAATCCTTTAAAAATACATGTACCTTTCCAGCTCTAACTTTCTATGAAATATGATATGAATGCAAAGATGATGATGTGTGAGGCTGCCAATCTCAAGAGCCATAATCCTGAATCTGCTAGTATGGGCTGGAAAGGGATACAATTTTTAAAGTTGAAGGTCCAGCTAGACCTATCCCAATTTCCTAAACATGGTGGTGCCTAAAATTTGATGTTGCTAACTTAATCCTGACTCTAATCCTGTGTTTTCTCCAGATATTTACCTTGCAGTTCTTGTGTAAAAGCGAAGACAATGATTTTATCCTAAATTAAGCAAATAATTAAGTTCAATCTAAAATTATATTTGCACTCCAGTCAAGATGGCAGTGTAGACAGACCTGGATCACCTCCTCATACAACCACATTAAAATTACAACTAAAATATAAAACAGCCATCACTCAGGGGCATCAGAAATTGAGTTGAATGGAAGTCTGACAACTATGGAATTAAAGAAACCACATCCATCCAGACTGGTAGGAAGGGAACAGACACAGAATGAGCTGGTCCCTCACCCACATGTGGTGGATAAAAATTTGGGAGGGATATCTCTGGAGTAAGGAGTCCCTCCCTACACCAGGACCCCCAGCCCAGGATTACAGTGCCAAGAAGATAAGCCCCAAAACTTCTGGCTGCAGACACCAACAGGATTGAGTTTGTGGAAGAAATTCTGGAGCCCCAAGTAGTTACCCTCAAAGAACCTACAAACCTACTCATACTCACTCCCTCTAAGCTCAAGCACTGGGATAGCAGCTTGAAAGGCATTAGTGGCATAAAAGGAGGAGCCAAAACATCTCACACCAAGGTGAGCAGAGGCCAATATCCATTTTCTAAACCCTCCCCACACAGAGCCAAAAAGCTGGTGCCATATCTGAGACTCCATCAACCTGGCTAACACTGTTTGACCCACTTTAAAGATCTCCAGAGACTCCACCCCACCCAATTTATAGACCCACCCAAGGTAATTTTCATTATGAATGGCTGGTCTTGGCTTATGCTTCACATCTTCTTAAATCTTCTCAAATAAGAGACAACTGGCCTTAGTGAGCCCCAGGCCAAGCACTAGCAGCAGCCAGCCTGGATTCACAGCTTGACTTTGCCTGAGAATCTCTAAGGCCAGCACAAGTAGCAGCCATTCAAGATTGCTTTAAAGCTCAGACAGGGTGGCCCTTGGCAAAACACAGGTGGGGTTGACCTTGGCCTCCACCACCCAGGAAACCACAGGGTCTGTGCATGCAATGGACAGCTAGAGACCATGTTAGAGCACCTCCACCCTGCCTCTGCACAGGTGGTTCTCCACAGAGGATGGAGGCTGGTGGTCAGTGGTCACAGCTGTCCTTGCAGTTGGCTGGCCTGGGTAAATCCCTGACATTGATATGCCAACAGCAACCAAGTTTCAACTACAAAGGAGGGTATATTCATCCCACATGAAGGGCGCACCTCAAGTACCCCGCTTGAGTGATAAGGGAAGCTGTGCCACTGGAAACCTACTATATTAGGCCATCTACCAAGACAGGGAGTTAAAGCAGCTCTATCTAATACATAGAAACAAACACAAGGAGGCTACCAAAATGAGGAGACAAAGAAACACATCCCAAATTAAAGAAAAGATCAAAACTTCAGAAAAAGAACTAAACAAAATGGAGAGGAGCAGTCTATCAGATGCAAAGTTCAAAATACTGGTTATAAGGATGTCAAGGAACTTATTGAAGACCTCGACAGCATAAAATAGGTCCAGTCAGAAGTGCAGGAGACACTAATTGAAATAAAGAACAATTCACAGGGAAACAACGGTAGAGCGGATGAAGCTGAGAATCAAATCGATGATTTAGAACATAAATAAGCAAAAAACAAACAATCAGAACAACAAGAAGAAAAAAGAATCCGAAAAAAAAATGCAGATAGTTTAGGCAGACTCTGGGACAACTTCTGTACTGTAGGGGTACCAGAAAGAGAAAATAAAAAGCAAGAAATTGGAAATCCATTTGAAAAAATAGTGAAAGAAAACTTCCTTAATTTGGTGAAGGAAATATAGATGCAAGCCCAGCAATCATAGAGAGTCCCAAAAAAGATGGACCCAAAGATGCCCACTTCTAAACACATCATAATTAAAATCCCAAAGATTAAATATATAGAGAGAATCTTAAAAGCAGCAAGAGAAAAGAAGTTAGTTACATACAGAGAAGTACCCTTAAGACTTTCAGCTGATTTCTTAAAAGAAACTGCAGGCTAGAAGAGATTGGCAAGAAATATTCAAAGTCATGAAAATCAGGGACCTACCACCAAAATTTCTCTACCCAGCAAAGCTATCATTTAGAATCGAAGGGCAGATAAAGAGCTTCCCAGACAAGGAAAACTAAAGGAGTTCATTATCACCAAAACATTATTATAAGAAATATTACAGGGGCTTAAGAAAAAGGAGATCAAAACTATGAACAATAAAATGGCAATAAATACATATCTATCACCAATTGAATCTAAAAAACAAATTAAGCAAACAACAAGAACAGAGACAGAATCATGGATACAGAGAGTGTTTAGATGGTTGCCAGATGGGAAGGGGGTTGGGGGAATGGGTGAAGAGGTGAGGGGATTAAGTACAAATAGCTAGTTACAGAATAGTCATGGGGATATAAAGTATAGTATAGTATAGAAAATGAAGTAGCCAAAGAACTTATATGTATGACCCATGGAGACATAAACAATGGAGGAGAGATTGCCTTTGGGAATGGGGTTGCTGGATGCAGGAGGGCAGTAGGGGGAAAATCAGATTAGCCATAATAGTATAATCAATAAAATATAATAAAAAATAAAATTATATTTGCAAACACAATTAATTAATTAGTAGGATTAAGGAGAGAAAAGGAAACCAAACATCAACTGTCCTGGAATTATTTTACATGGTGAAAAGGACCTCACAAATATAAATATAGATGGCACATTTTAGCTCAAAGAATACCTTGGGCTAATAAAAGGATAGTATGTTGCTGATGTCACTTCCGGTCATAATGATTTGGAATGTTAGAGACATGAGGATATTATTAAAATGATTGGAGAAATTTCTGTTTATTTCTTTAAGCCTATTGACTTAAGGACTCTGGGAAAACATACAAAATTCTTATTTGAATTGCAAATTGAATACATCAGCTAAAGTTACATATTTTTAAGTCAGATTTGGTATCCCAAGCCATTAATTCATAAGTGGTCTTCTGTAGAGTATATGAATTAGCCTATCACAAAGATAATGATATAACATTATTGAGCAACATAAACTAACTTCCTTTTATTTTCCCATAATGTCTGAGTTCCAGGTTTCCTGGCTCTCTCATAATGTCTGATGGTGCCTCAGGGCAAATACGTGTGAATTGCAGTTGCAATATGAAAAGTGACTCTGGAAAAGGCATGTTGGGGCTTTCAAGCTGAGTCCCTGTCAATAGCCTCTACATTAAACCACTTCAGTGTCTGGGTCAGGCAATGCTTTTCATAGATGCTGGCACTGTCAGGTCAACACAAGATCTGAACACTGAGATGCTTGTACTCTGTCTCTTAAATTGGTCCCAATAACAATAATCTTCTTGTGGAGGAGGGTATGCAGGGAGGGAGCAACTGATCTGGTTTTACTTAATCATGAGTGTGTAGGATCCTAATGGCCTTTCATGTTCATTCTAGGATTGATCTATCTACATAGGAGATGAATATTTCCAATCTGTCCAACCTCTTCTATGGTAAGAGACTCAAAGAGTTTACACTAACAAAAGCATGTGGACTTAGAGTACTTATTATGTAAGCAAGCATGACTACTTCAAAGACAACTAAAGGGAAAATAAAGATGCTTGCCCATGTCCAAAGGAAAGCCTGCAGCCTCAAGAGTGAAACAAACTTTGGCTGTCTCTATATTCAGTATAGTTAAAACAAAATTGTTAAGCTATCGACATTGTGTAGCCTCTGAGTTAAATAAAGGGGTATGGGGGAGATGATTGCATTTTTCACTTTCAGTAACGTAAATCAGCATCATGTTGCATAGTGTAGAATCCAAAACAGTGTGATCAATTTTAGTTTTACAATGTATTTGTTTTGTGATCTTAATTCTTGTCTAAGGTTGAGTTCATCTTATTCCAGAATAACCTATTGAAAAGTGGAAAGAAATGTGGGTTAACATTTTTTTCTCTTTAATGCCAAACAATTAATGTGACTGAATTATTTGACCAGATTGATGCGGGCATTTAACATCATATTGACATAGCCATAATCTCTTATCTTGATTTATCTATCAGGAAAATAAAGATAACACATGATCAAAAAGCTATCTCTCAGCTATACAATTTCTATAAGCCTTACCATCATTTTCAAACTTCATATGCAGGCATTAATTTTCTTACACATTGAAAGACAAGAGAAGGTGATTAAGAGAAAGAGCTTTGAAGTCAGACAGATCTGAGTTCAGATCATGACTGTGCCAATAACTACGTATATAGTTGTGACAAAGTACTTACTCTGTTGGAGCATCAGTTTCCTCATATCTAACAAGGGTTGATAATATACTACATCATAAGACTGCCATGAGAAATAAGTGAGATAATGCAGATAAAGTCTTTAGTATGGTCCTGGGAGCATAAGAAAGTCTCAACAAATGTTAACTACTTTAATAAAATAAAATATCATTAAATAACAAACTACAGCAAAAAATCATCATTAAGTATTATTTCATAAGTTTGTATTTCAATTTTTTTATTTTATTTATTTATTTTTAGAGAGAGGGGAAGGGAAGGAGAAAGAGTGGGAGAGAAACATCAATGTGTGGTTGCCTCTCATGTGTCCCCTGCTGGGGACCTGGCCTGTAACCCAGGCATGTGCCCTGACTGGGAATCGAACCAACGACCCTTTGCTTCACAGGCCCGTGCTCAATCCACTGAGCTACACCAGCCAGGGCTTGTATTTCAATTTGGAAAGAGAAATAATATTCAAAGAAATTTTCACTGAATGCATAGAATCACATGGAAAATTACTATTTTCATAAAATGAAAGAATAAAGGTCTGTGAAATGTTTCTTCTGTGATAACTTCAGACAGAGAAAACTTCCTCAGCCTGTCAAAGTTCAATATCAATCAGTAAAATTCTAAATACCTAATTATGGAAAGTATAGGAGGAATGAATCTTTCTGTTCTGTAGGAAGTTAACTAAGAACATTAAAATTCCTTAACAAAGGCCCCTCTTCCCAATAACCAATTGAACAGTACTTTCAGATCTTGACATCAGGGTAATTCTAAACTGATGCCTAAAATGCACAACTCCAGGCTCATAGAGGAGGTAGTTTTGGTTTTGTTTTATTTGTTTTTTTTTTGCTTCACTTTGCTTTGCTTGCCTTTCCATTATAATGAGAAAATTTAAATCAAATATGATCTTTTTGTTATTTTTAGAGCCCTCTACAAAGGCATAACTTCTTCCAAGGTAGTTCTAAGGACATGCATGCTGCCTCACTGAAGACCCACCAGCTTTTTACCCATTATTTCAGTATTTATGGCATGTTGGCACTGAGCATGCTCAATGGGCAATGGTCAGGGCTGAAAGCAATCTCAGTGACTCTCTTCCCACAGATGTTTTCTGCAACACTTTGAGCCAACAAATAGAATATTTAACTTGACAAATCTTTTATTTTATAAGATGTATTTTTAAACTTCTGACCCTCTTACTTTGCTTCTAAAATGAAGCAGAGTCTGATATGGGCTTTTCTCACATTGTGCTAAGGGACAAGATTAAAATCAGGAAGACCTAAATTCAAATCCTGGCTCCTGGCATTGAATGAATAGCTGTGTACACTGAGTATGTGATGTAGTTATCTAAGCCTTGGTTTCCTGAAATAATACATAATACTTAGTGTAGTACACAGTTAGAGCAAACATTGAAGAAATATTTGTTTCTACAACAATTATCAATGCAAAAAAGAAAAAAGGAAGAATGCAGAGAGAATTGAATTTTATCTAAAAAGAAAAATATGAGTTTGTCTGACCCATTCATAAAGCTAGTCCCTAGTAAGTTTTCATATGGCTTGTTATTTTTTCCAGGTTGGTCTTAATTAAAAAAGGTTCTTGTCTGGGAGATATTAGTCAGAGACTGCTCTAAGAAGGAACAAGAGAAATTTACTCTCAAATACATCTTTATAGCTTCATCACTGTAATACCTAAGCATTCATGTGGACAACATCATTTCATCATAAATGAGAAGGTCGTACTATTGAACTGTAATCCATCCATTGATTTATGGTCCCAAGTTCCTCCAAGGATTTTCAAAAATGCCTGTGACGTTTCCTGGTGCTGGACTTTGCATTTGGATCTGTGATTTAGATGACAGATGTGTGAAATCATATGTAGCCAGACAAATCCCGGGTGATAACACAGTTGAGGGGGCTCAAGCAATGATGGATTAAGGTCCAATCAACCAGATCAGCTAATCTGAGCCCTCTTCAGTGACATTGGCCCTGATGCTTTAAAGGGGCACTCCCAAATAAATTACTTTCCAGAAATAATACTTTCTGCTCTGCATCTCATCCTACTTCCTTTTCGACAGTAAGTCCTGATACCACTGGAGAAGCTCTTGCCTTTTTCTAGAGAATATTTTGTCTGTTTCCAGAGAAATATTATTATTTGCCTCTATTGACTGGCTAACTACTCCTAAAATCTCATATTCCAGTAGCAATGGATTATTAATATGGGCAGTTTGACTATTTTTAATAATAATATCTTTTTTGAAAGTCTGATAAATGTAGAAACTGCAAAACTGAAGACTTAATAATAGATTCTTGGATGCTAGAGTTAATTCCAAAGAAACTCAGAAACTCATATTCAAAGATATATAAAAGCAAGACTTCTCTAAGAAGAAGTTAATATAAGAATTAAACACTGAAGTCTTTCCCAAGAGTAAACCTTATGATGTCATGTATAGGCTTATTTTCACAATAGGTTACTTTTTATGGAAATAGAAAGGGGTAAAGAAAAATCATACTTGTAACCTAGAAGTAAAGCAATATAACACAAGATAAAGAGCTATGCTAAAAGGAAGAGCAAAGAATGGCCTGAACTCCTGGCACAAGGATCTCTCCATGTTGTGCAATCCATGTTCCACCTCAAAGGTGCTCCTATTTAATTTCACAAAAGACAGGCTTGAAAGCTTTATTATTCTGTCATTTCTCTGTGCGTCTTACTTGATTTTTGCTCTCATGATCAACTTCAGACTTTTTTTTCTTTTTCAGTATTGATTGACGTACTATTCAAAATAGCTCTATATACACCAATTTGCCAGCTGCAGGCCTTTAGGCAAGTCTGTGCTGCATGCTTTGGACCATCAAGAAATTATTTGCAGTAAGGATATGATGTCATTAAATATGTAGCATGAGCTTGAGAAGTACATAAGCAAGTATATATGTCTATGTTTTTTATTTTACCTTGTTCTTGATTAGTTTCCTTACCTAGCTGTCTTTTTCTACCTTGAAACCTCTTTATGCTATTGTCCTTTAGACAGTCTTAAAGATAACACTCCACCCCAGAATAATATTCCAGTGGTTCACCATTCTAAATCCCATTTTAAAACACCTGCCTTATAGTGACTTATTTTCTTTGCTGAGTTGCATTAAAACAAGTTTTTAGCAGAATGTTTCAAATAATGGAATCTAACCTCAATAGCTGCACTGTATCCTTCTTCCCTCATCCCACTTGTGACACTAAAACAAAAACCAGCCAAAAGTGTAGCTATGAAACTGAATGCATGCTAGCTCATATACCCAAAAGCAATCAGAGTAAACTACCAATAAATATAAATCAGGCAAGAGCAAGGAGAACATAAAGCATTCCCATCCAACTTGTCAAGTGTGTTTGTATTTGTAAGACTCATTCTTTATGGACTTCTTGGGGTTTATATGACAGCAGAAGCTGTATTCTTCTCAGATAATATTAAGGAGAAAAAAGCAGTAACTGGGAGCCAGAGTAATAATGTGAAGAGGATAGAGGTAAAATTTACACATCAAGTACAACTATTCAGATTAATCTTTAAAAATATTACCTAATCCAAGGGTCTGCAACTACAGCCTAAGGGCCAAATTCAGCCTGACACTTCTTCCATGTTCACCAGTTTACTTACTGTCTATAGCTGCTAGTGTTCTACGGCGGCAGAGGAGAGCAGTTGTGACAGAGACAGTATGGCTCACACAGCCTAAAATATTTACTGTCTGGCCTTTAACAGAAAAAACTTTTGTCAATTTCTTATCTAATATCCTGAAGAGAAACATGATATTTACAAGCTACCTTACATTCACACAGTCAATACTCTTTGAATATTTACATATAAAAACTCACCAATCTATGTTTTATATGGGAAAGAATGTTGGGGGAGTGATGTATACATACACATGCATTTTGGGGTATCCTAAAATAAAACATGTTTGTTAAGAGAGCTTCCCAAATACTCAAAGGCTTAACATACGAAAAGAGTCAGTTGTGTAATATGGAAAGATTCAACTCAAAACCAAAAGCAGGAGATAATCTCAGGTATGTCATCTTAGACAAGTCATTTACCCTCCATTTCCTCACTTTCAGAATGGGAACCTTGATGCCTACTTCTCAAGACTGTATAAATCAAAGGAAATTATCTGTGTGCACAACCTTTGTTAAGCCATAAATTACACAAAGTTGTTATTATGCAACACTCTGAATGCTTTCTACATAAATGGTATTCTGAGCAATGATATCTGAGTCAACTGATTTATGTAATTATAATTCTCTCTTGACATCAGATGCCTCTCCTCCAAACCTCCATGAACTCTCTATGTTACATCAAAGTATGGTTTCAGAGAAAGCACCGTTTAGAATTAAGAAGTCTGAGACCAAGGATCAACATATAAGATGGTCGACGTCTGGAGTAATTTCAAAGTAGTCTTCATAGAAGTTTGATTTTCTCCCAACTGTCATGTGGTTCATCTCATGACATATCTGTACCTGACATTTCCTTCCTCAGCTACTTGCAGCTTCATTCACACCTGTCTGCCTCCTTTCACTCCTTCAGTCTCTCTCTCCCCGCTGTCCCCTTTCAATTCCACCCCAGTCCTCTTGGATCCTTTTCTCATTTCTAATTCTAAAGGTCCTTTGAGGAAGGGGGAGGGGAGGAAAACAAAAGGTTAATTTTCTCCAGCCTGCCCAGGCCGACTTAATGTAACAGAAGGCAGCAAATTGTATTGATTTAGTGACATGCAACTGTCCAGAAAGAGCTATTTATACATTATTCAGGACAAACACTGTCATAATGGACAAACAGCAGCAGCATCTGGGATGTTAATGTCTACAAATAAGATTATTCTTTGAAAGGATTAGGATGAAGCATTTTGTGTAATTAGATTTCTCCGTTTCAGGAATGAATTGCCTTTTAGCAGTAAAAGCTGTCACTGAGGGAGCCATTAGCTCCTTATAACTGAATTAAATGCATAATTAGTGACATGATCACATTAGGATTTGTTTCATTTTTAACTAATCTGAGGGGGGAGGGGCAGGGGAGAGTAGGGCGCAGAGGCGGTGCCATTTCCAGGTCACTGCGGCCTTCCTCAGCTGGGATAGGCCTCAGCTGGCGTGCTGAAGTTGGTAAAAGTCAGGCGTGTGTGAATCAGAGCCCGGGCCTCGCCACGGCGACGGCCAAGCTATTCATCACTGGGTGGTGGGTGACAGTGACTGATGGGCTAGGCCCAGGCCTGGCACTTCACCAGTGCAAGAATCATACGAGCCAGGGAGCAGAATGACAGCTGGAGCGCTGTGTCAAGTGGTGGAGAGACCAGAGCTATTAATAATGCGTGCCACATGATCTCGGCACGAGAAAACAATGATTTAGACATTGGTGAGAATAAAGATTTTACATTTAGTCCAGGGGTGACTCTTCTCCTTGGCACTTGTAGAATAAATCGCTAAGCAATCAGCATGTATGAAAATCAGGCAATGCATATATTAGAGCCAAGCTCCTCATGGAGGGGGTGTGGGTGGGGATTTTTAAATCCTTGCATTGAGTCTATATGCTGTTAATCCCATCCTCCCGACATTTCTGCAAATGCATTGAGGTAGCAGGAAAGGATAAGGAGACAATCAAGAGGGCTTTTACATTGGCTCACTCACTTGCCCCTTCAGCACTTTTCTGTTGAAAGACAATTCCCCTCAGTGCTTCCCTAGGTGCTATAAGAGAAACAAAGTGTTGTGAGGTGTTTGTCTTTACCCTCCACAAGCTTTAACAGAACTAAAAGGGAGCTGGGACACCAAGTGTGTATTGTTAGAATGCACTGACATTTTCTTTGATTTGTAGGACCTCTAGTTTTACTTCTTAGTCTGAAAGTTAGGTTGAAAAGACACAAAAACAGTATGACAAAGGAAGCTTGGTAAGGATGTTTCCATTCAAATGCCTCAATACTAAACAACACTTCTGCCAGTAGGAAAAGAACTAGGGAGTGGTAACCCAGGACATGATCCCAATGAACATCAAGTCATTCAGTTTGTAGAGAAGGAGCTCCCTGAACATTCTGCTCCTGGGGGAATTGCTGACTGTTGGACATTAGGTTCCATATGGTTTCAAGTTTCTGGAAGTAGAGGTGGAGGCTTCTCCAAGGAACAAAGGACTGGAGAGCAATTAAAATGCTCAAATCCTTCAAAGATTCCCTCTTCTCCACTACTGGAGCCTACAGAATAACTTCATTTAGAAATCCAAGGTGACCAGTGTCACTTGCCCCTATTTTGACAGAGTCCATCTTGAAGCCAGTAAATAAATTAGAATCTAATGATTAAATTAACACCATTGTAGTCCTAAATCTTAGAACTCTATGATTAAGATGTTGCTACAGAAAGAAAGATTTTATTTTATTTTTTTTTTTCAGAAAGTAAGCTTTCCACTTCTGGTCAAGATAGATGTGTAAATAAACACAACTTATCTCCTCACACAACCACATCAAAATTACAAGTAAACTATACAAAAATCATTATTCAGAACTCTCAGAAATTGAACTGAATAGAAGTCCTAGAACTACAGAGATAGAGAAGAAACCACATGGAGACTAATTGGAGTGGCAGAGATGCAGAACAGGCTGAACCCACAGCCACATGTGGCAAATGAAAATGGGGAGGGCTTTCTCAGGAGCGAGAAGTACCAGCCCCACACCAGGCCCCCAAGCTCAAGGGTCCACAGCCAGGAAGATAAGTCTCCATAACTTATGACCGTAAAGGACAGCAAGGATTAAGGCTGTGGAAGACAGAAACTTCTGGACTCTTTAGCAAATCCTCTTTAAGGGACCATGTACAGACTTACTCAAATTCACTCCCTCACTCCCTCTGAGCTCCAGTGCTGGCGAAGCAGGTTGAAAGACATCAGAGACATAGGGAAAAGAACTGAATTGTCTGGCATCAGGGTGAGAGCTGGAGAGTAACTTTCCCCCAGACAAAAGTGCTGGCAGAGTGCATTGTTCCTTTTCTGAGTCCTCCCCTCACAGAACTACCAGGCAAGCACCATATCTGAGACTCCATCAATCTGCCTCACACTGTTTACTCACTCTGGTCATTCCTTGAGGCCCTTCCCCACCCAACATTCAGGCCCACCCAAGCTGTTTCCAGTGGCTTTTCCATACAAATGGCATGTCTTGGACCATGCTTCAGATTTTCCCAAATTCCCTCAAACAAGGAACATCTGGCTTTAGTGAGCCCTGTAGCTCTTGTTAAGTTGCCCCAGGCAGGTTCACAGCTTGACCTCTCCTGGGCACCTCAAAGCCCAGCACAAGTAGCAGTTATCTGCAGGTCGCTTTATAGCTAATGCTGTGTGACCCCACACAGAACACAGGCAGTGACTGACCTTGAATGTGCCAATAAGGCTTAACTACAAAAGGAAAGTATACACAGCACATACGAGGGCACACCATGAGGACTCAGTTTGAGTAATAGGAGAGGCTGTGCCACTGGATCCTACAGGACACCTACTACATTAGCATGGGAGACATATTAGCTCCACCTAATACACAAAAACAAACACAGGGAGGTTGCCAAAATGAGCAGACAAAGAAACATGACTCAAATAAAATAATAGATGACAGACTTCCAGCCAAGATGGAGGTCTAGAGAGATACATTTTGCATTCTCACACAACCAAAAGAAGGACAACAACAAATTTAAAAATGAAAAATAACCAGAACTGCCAGAAAATTGAATTGTATGGAAGTATGACTTCCATCCAATTCATCCAAACTGGTAGGAGGGGCAGAGACTGGCAGCCAGGGAAGAGAGGACATCCAGCAAACTGGTGGCTGGAGAACTGGGCAGTCCCACATTTGCATGTGGGTAAACTGGGAGGAACAATTGGAGAATAAGATAGACCACACAACACAGGATTCCAGCATGGGAAAAGAAAGCCTCAAAACTTCTGGCTGTAAAAGTTGTGTGGGTTACATTGGTTGGAGAAACTCCTACCATCACAGGAGAGTTTGTTGAAGAAACCAACAGGGCCCTAGAATGTACACAAACCTGTCCACCTGGAATCAGCACCAGAAGGCCCCAATTTTCTTGTGGGTAACAGGGGAAGTGACTGAAAGCCAGATGAGAGCCAAGCAATCTGCATTGTTCCCTCTCGGACCCAGCCCACACAGACAGTGCCAAACCCAGACACATGAGTTGCCCTTCCCTGTGGAATACCAAAGACTCCACCCCTTACAACATAACACATGTGCTGAGACAAAGAAATATGTCCCAAATGAAATAATAGATCAAAATTCCAAAAATAGAACTAAGCAATAAAGAGATAGCTAACCTATCAGATGCAGAATTCAAAACACTGGTAATCAGGATGCTCACAGAAATGGTTGAGTATGCTTGTAAAATAGAGGGAAAAATGAAGGCTATGCAAAGTGAATTAAAGGAAAATGCACAGGAAATGAACAGGGAAGGGAAGGAAACTGGGACTCACATCAACAGTTTTGACCAGAAGGAGGAAATAAACAGTCAACCAGAACAGAATGGAGAAACAAGAATTAAAAAAAAAATGAGGAGAGGCTTGGGAACCGCTGGGACAACTTTAAATGTTCCAACACCCAAATCATAAGGGTACCAGAAGGAGAAGAGGAAGAACAAGAAAGTGAAAACTTATTTGAAAACATAATGGAGAACTTCCCTAATCTGGCAAAGCAAATAGACTTCCAGGAAGTCCAGGAAGGTCAGAGAGTCACAAAGAGTTTGGACCCAAGGAAACACACATCAAGGCACATCATAATCACATTTCCCAAGATTAAAGAGAAAGAGAGAATCTGAAAAAGCAGCAAGAGAAAAGGAGACAGTTAACTACAAAAGAGTTCCAATAAGACTCCCAGCTGATTTCTCAAAAGAAACCTTACAGGCAATAAGGGGCTACAGAGAAGTATTCCAAAACATGAAAGGCAAGGACCTAGATTCAAGGTTACTCTATCTAGCAAAGCTATTCTTTAGAATGGAAGGGCAGATAAAGTGCTTCCCAGATAAGGTCCAGCTAAAGGAGTTCATCATCACCAAACCCTTATTATATGAAATATTAAAGAGACTTAACTAAGAAAAAGAAGAAGATTAAAACTATGAATGGTAAAATGACAACAAACTCACAACTATCAATAACTTAATGTGAAAAACAAAAACAAACTAAGCAACAACTAGAACAGAAACAGAATCACAGAAATGAAGGTCACATGGAGGGTTATTTGTAGGGAACAGGAGAGGGAAGAATGAGGGAAAATGAAATAAGTAGTATAAATGGTAGGTACAGAATAGACAGGGGGAGGTTAAGAATGATATAGGAAATGGAGAAGCCAAAGAACTTATATGTATGACTCATGGACATGAACTAAGAGGATGGTGAAATGCTGGTGAGATGGGGAGAGCAGAGGGTAATAAAGGACAGAAAAAAAGGGAAAACTGTAATAGTATCATCAATAAAATATATTTTTAAAAAAGAAAGAACAGGTTGAAAGCTCCAGAAAAAGAACTAAATGAAATGGGGACAGCAATCTACTAGATGCAGAGTATATAACAGTGGTTATGAAGATGCTCAAGGAACTTAGTGAGGACCTCAACATCATGAAAAAGATCCAGTCAGAAATGAAGGATATAGTAATTAAAATAAAGAACAATTTACAGCAAACCAACATTATGGTGGATGAAGCTCAAAAGCAAGTCATTGGATTGGAATATAAGGAAAGAAAAAAACACCAATAAGAACAGCAAGAAGAAGAAAGAATAAAAAAAAAAACAATGAGGACAGTGTAAGGAGGCACTGGGACAACTTCAAGCATACCAACATTCAAGTCATAGGGATGCTGGAAGGAGAAGAAAAACAGCAACAAATTGGAAATATATTTGAACAAATAATGAAAGAAAAAGTCCCTAATTTGGTGAAGGAAATAGACATGCAAGTCCAAGAAGCACAGAGAGTCCCAAACAATGTGGACCCAAAGAGGCCCACTCCAAGACACATCATAATTTAAATGCCAAAGGTTAAATACAAAGGGAAAATCTTAAAAGCAGCTAGAGAAAAGCAGTTAACTGTGTACAAAGGAAGCTACATAAGGTGGTCAGCTGATTTCTCAACAGGAACTTTGCAGGTCAGAAGGAATTGGCAAAATATATTCAAAAAGTGATGAAAAGCAAGCACCTACAACCAAGATTATTCTACCCAGCAAAGCTATCATTTAGAATCAAAAGACAAATAAAGATCTTCCCAGAAAAGAAAAAGCTAAAGGAGTTCATTATCACCAAACCAGTATTCTATGAAATGTTAAAGGATCTTCTTTAAGAAGAAGATCAAAAATATGAACAATAAAATGGCAATAAATCCATATATATCAACAGTCAAATCTCAAAACAAAATAAATAAACAAATACAAGAGAAACAGAATCATAGATACAGAGATAGATACTTTTTGATGGTTGCCAGATGGTGGGGGGGGGGGAAGGAGGTGAAAAAGCTGGTATTAAGAAGTACAAATTGGTAGTTACAGAATAGTCATTGGGATATAAAGTATAGCATAGAAATTATAGTAGCCAAAAATCATATAAGCATGGCCCATAGACATGGACAATGGTGTGGGGACTGCCTGCGGGAGTACAGGAAAGGCTTGGTGTAGGGAGCAAAGGGGGAAAATTGGGGATAATGCTCATGACATAAACAATAAAATATAATAAAACAAAAAGGAAATAATCTTTATTGTTTTAAAGTCTCTATCCATCTCAAACTTAAATGGTGGCTTTGCTAAAAGTGGACCTTTTATTTAAATAAAACACAATGCTTATCACTATTTAATTTTAGATTGTCTAATGACATGAAAATAATCTGTTCCTAAGAATCATGTTAAATAAATCTACATTTGAAAAAGTACAAACTTAACATTATAACATCATTTAATTTAAACATGGGCCATTATAGCATCAATTAAATAACAACAGTTAGACTCTAAAGACTGAAAGACATAAATTCAAATTACTTTTATAGAGATACAACACAGTCATATGCCTTGCCATGGTGGTAGGTGTTCAAGCCCAAGTGCTGTGAAAAATGAATTAAAACTGCATGGGACCCTCAATCCTTAAGCCTTCCCAACATGACCTTCTTCCTTCCTGGAGGACCTGTTTACCCAGGGGATCCCCCAGGTACTCCTGGACCTCTGTGTGCTGCATGGGGAACATCTGGAGCAAAATGTCCCCTTTAGAAAGGCTTGGGCTTGGATGGGACATTAGCCAGTATTTGTCTAAAGTGATCATTTTCCTTTATTAGCTTGTTGAGCTGTGGTCTATCAGCCAACAGAGTTGCCATCCACCTTTCTTGAGCTTTTTTTCTCATAAAAGAGAAATTGGTTTTGACAGAGGACAGTTATCAATTCCTTTTCCATGTCTTCTGCCACCTCCTTATAGAGTGGTAGAGGCTGCACTTCTGATAGGTATAGTTCATGTTACTATACATCTTGTGACATTTCTTCTCAGATTCTAAGCAAATACCTTTGTTCCTTGATTGATTTTCTCAGAAGGTGTTTCATGTGCTCTTGATGTAATTCCAGCTGCATTTGAAGTTGCAGCCAAAGCTCCTGAGTCTCACCATTGAGACTGTAAAGATGCTGGCTCGGTTTGGAGATAGTCTCTTTGTCCTGTAAGCATGTCATGCATTTGACATGCATTATTCACACAGTTTTCTGGATAATATCTCTTTTTCTATTTTGTATACTTTTTTTTTAGTTACCACCCAAAATGAAACTCTTTAAGATAAGCTTCCAATGTAGGGACTGGGTGGTATCCATTTCCAGTGTCCCGCTTTTCCTCTGCTTCTGAGATGCAGTCCTCTGCAGGACCTTCTGTCAGGAGCTGGGGCCCCTGGGTGGCAGTCAGAATGGTTGTGTCCAGAGAATTGAGGTGGTTCTCTTTCTCATTCAGTTCCTATTTCACTCCTGTGTTTGGGCACTCCAGCAAAATCCCTGTCTCCTGAGTTCTTTGCTTCCATTCCTCATGTTCTAGGGAGAGCAGTTCTAGACTCTCCTGAAGCTTAATGTTTTCATTCAAGTCATCCATGAGTTCCTTCTAAAGGTGTTGAACTTTGTTCTCAAATGTTTACAAAATGTGTTTTGCATTAGTCTCTTGGGATTGGTGGGATTCTGATGTTGCTGCAAGTGACCTTATCACTTCTTGAAGGTAAGCCAGCAGCAGCCCATGAAGTGAAGGGGAATGAGGCTCACTTTTCTGTCCTTTCTCCAGGAAGTATCTATGTCAAGTGACAATGTGTTCAGGTTTTTATTCAGTGCCATAAAGCACAGAGTTTGTAACTTGGGAGCACTGGCCATGACCACAGATGTCTTGAGGGCTTCTTCATAAATTTGTATAATCAGTTCACTTTTCCAGACTTTTCCATCAACTGCATTACAGTTAGAACAACTTCTGAACATCTCTTTTTTTCTTCTTAAAGTGTATTGGCTCTTAACTATAAAAACCACCAGAGGAGCACAGAGCAAAATCTCCCAGGAAAACCCTATGATACCTGTCTCAAAGTTTCAGACACCACCAGTAAAACATCACACAGTTGCTCCAGGAATATCAGGGAACAGATTTTGGTGGCAGGCAGCAAGCCCTGCCTGGTTCCACAGGTAACACAACTCTGCCTCTGATCGTCAGTGTCCTGTGCACCACAACTGACTACACAGAGCCCTGCAGAGTGTTTTGTCCCTCACAGCAACCAGTGCCAGGCAACCAGAGAAAGCCATCATTAGGACTGCGGGGTTGGGGGGAGGCCAGCTAGGTTCTAGAAAATAGTGTTCTCTAACTGCTCTGCTTATAGTGCACACAGGAAGTTATACCTGTACAGTACCTTTGGGGAATGGAAGGGGTTCATTGTAGCCTGGAGCTGTGTGGGATAGTACAGCAAATAAAGAGATTTAAAGTGTCCATGCCATACCTCCTCCTCTGCACAGGAGAATGTCAGAGTATAGTTGTGAAACCCTCACCACTGAGTGAGGCTCACTGTTCTGATTTCAAGTTTTCTTTTGCCACAAGGTTGACTCTACCTACAAAGTTTCCAGGGATCATTCTCCTCTAAGATTCCCTCCTCTGTTGTTGCATTTGGTCATTGTTTGGTCAGGAAGAGAAGGATGAAGGGTTTTCCAAAACAGACTAAAAGATCTGGATTCAATTTTAAGAATTCAGAGGAAACCAATGACAACTGGCAGGTCTTACAAGTTTATGAATTTTCTTTCTTTTTTTAAAAAAATGTTATTTTTCAATTACAGTTGACATACAATATTACATTAGTTTCAGGTTTACACCCCAGTGTTTAGACATTATATAACTAAGTGATCATTCCAATAAATATTGTACCCATCTCACACCATATATAGTTATCAGAGTATTATTGACTATATTTGCTACGCTGTACTTTTATATCTCCATGACTATGTGGTGATTACCCATTTGAACTTTTTAATCCTTTTACTTTTTTTTACCCATCCTCCTAACCCCCCTCCACTCTAGCAATCATCAAAGTGTTCTTGGAATCTGTGACTCTGTTTCTGTTCTGCCTGTTCATGCATTACGTTTTTAGAGTCAACCATTGATTTATATGTATTTATTGTCATTTTATTGTTTATATTTTTAATCTTTATTTTCTCCTTTTTTAAAGATTTTATTTATTTATTTCTAGAGAGGGGAAGGGAGGGAGAAAGAGAAGGAAACATCAATGTATGGTTGCCTTTCTCATGGTCCCCACTGGGGACTGGCCCACAACCCAGGCATGTTCCCTGACTGGGAATCGAACCAGTGACTCTTTGATTCACAACCCGAGCTCAATCCACTGAGCTACACCAGCCAGGGCTATTTTCTCCTTCTTCTTAAAAAAGACCCTTTAATATTTCATGTAATACTGATTTGGTGGTGATAAACTCCTTTAGCCTTTTCTTTTCTGGTGAGCTCTTTATATGTCCTTTGATTCTAAATGATAGCTTTGTTGGGTAGAATAAACTTGATTGTAGGTCCTTGCTCCTCATCACTTTGAATATTTTTTGCAATCCCTTCTAGCCTGCAAAGTTCCCATTGAGAAATCAGCTGACAGTTTTATGGGGCCTCCTTTGTAGACAATTAACTGTTCTTCTCTTGCTGCTTTAAAGATACTCTCTTTGTTTTTAACTTTTTGTATATTAATTATGATGTGCCTTGGAGTGGGCATCTTTGGGTCCATCTTGTTTGAGACTCTCTGTGCTTCCTAAACTTGTATGTCAATTTCCTTCACGAAGTTATGCAAGATTCCTTTCATTATTTTTGTCAAATAAGTTTTCTTTAAAAAATTATTTATTTATTTATTATTATAGAGGAGAAAGACAGGGAGAGAAACATCAATGCGTGGTTGCCCCTCACGTGCTTCCTAGTAGGGACCTGGCCCACAATCCAGGCATGTGCCCTAGCCTGGGAATGGAACTATGACCCTTTGGTTCACAGGTCTTCACTCATTTCACTGAGCTACACCGTCCAGGTGTCAAATAGGTTTTCAAATGTCTTGTTCTCTCTCTCCTCCTTCCAGCACCCCCACGATGCAAATGTTGGTACACTTGGAGTTGTCCCAGAGGCTCTTTATGTTATCCTCATTTTTTTGTTGGATTCTTTTTTCTTATTGGTGTTCTGAGTGAATGTTTTTTGTTATCTTATATTACAAATAACTGTTTTGATTCTCAGCTTCATCTACTGTACTACTGATTCCCTGTAAATCCTTCTTCATTTCAGTTAGTGTGTGCTTCATTTCTGACTGGTTATTTTATATAGTCCCCATGTACCTTTAGACACTGTTGAAGTTCTAAGTTCATCTACTTTTCCCTTAAGTTCATTGAGCATCCTTATAATCAGTGTTTTCAACTCAGCATCTGGTAGCTTGCTTGTGTCAATTTTGTTTACCTTAGGAGTTTTGTGTGTGTGTGTGTGTGTGTGTGTGTGTGTTTGGGGGGGTTGGAGTTCCATTCTGTTCTTTCATTTGGTCCATGTTTCTTTGTCTCCTCATTTTGGCAGCTTTTCTGTATTTGCTTCTGCATATTAGGTAGAGCTGCTGTGTCTTCTGGGCCTGGTAGAATGGCCTAATGTAGAGATGTACTGATGGGTCCAGTGGCTCAGCTTCCTTGTTCACTCAAGGTGGGCACTTCGGGTATACCCCTACCACTAGCCCATGTGAGCTGTATATTACTTCTTGCTGTTGGCAACTCAGTAGGAGGGTTGATCAACTGCAAACACAGGCTGTGACTTCAATGAGGATCAACTGTGCAGGGGCCCACCTCGTAAAACAGGATTTACTTCAGCAGGGTTCTGGTATCTGCTGCATCTACCCCATGGATGTGTTACTTGTGGAGGAGGTTGGGTGGTGCTTCAATGTGGTCTGAAGCTGTCCACTGAGTGGGCTGTCTCTGGGGCCTCCCAGGAGGTGCAGGCCAAAGTTAGTCATCAACTATGTTCTGACCAGGGTTACCTAACATGAGCTACAAATCAATCCACAGATGGCTGCTACCTGTGCCAGGCTTGGAGGTGCCCAGGAGAAGCCAAGCTACAACCAAACCCAAACCAAGGACACTACTACTAGAGCTGGACCTGGAGCCACTTAGCAAAATGTATAGGGCTTGTTGAGGCCATGTGCTGCTTGTTTGAGAAATTTTAGGAAAGTCTGAAACAGGAGACAAAACAGGCTATTTGTATGGAAAAGTCACTGGAAACAGGTTGGGTGGGCCTGCAAGTTGGGTGGGGTGTGGTCTCAGGGGATCACCAAGGTGGAGTGAACAGTGTTAACCAGGTAGATGAAGACTCAGGTATGGTGCCTGCCTGCCAGTTCTATGGGCTCAGAAAAGGAACATTGGCCTTTGCCAGCACTTCTGTCTGTGAGAAATTTGCCTCTTCAGCTCTTGTCTTCATGCCAGACAGTTCAGTTCCTCCCAGTATGTACCTGGTTCCTTTCTAGCTGCCACACTTGTACTAGAATTCAGAGTAAGTTAATTGAGGTAGGTCCTTGCATGAGTCCTTTAAGAGAAACTGCCTGGGACTCCAGTAGCCCTCTATCTCCCTCAACCACAATCCCCACTGACTTTTACAGCCAGAAGTTATGGGGACTTTTCTTCCTTGCACTGAAACCCTGGGCTTGGGGTATGGGGCTTGGAGCCCTTGTCCCTCAGAGGGGACCTCCATAGCTGAGATAACCGTCCCAGTTTTTATCCACCACATTGATACGGGACCAGTTTATTACTCATTTCTGCTCTTCCTATCAGTCTTGATGTGGCTTCTTCTTTATACCATTAGTTGTTGGACTTTCATTTTGCTAAATTTCAAGTTGTTCTTAATGATGCTTATTCTGTACTTTAGTTGTAATTATGATATGATTATTGGAGGATGCCAAGTACACACTTACCTGTGCTGCCATCTTGATGAGAAGCCCAGAAAGAAAGATTTTGACTCATGATTGGTAATAATAGCTGCGGAAAATGTCACTGGTAACCATGATGATTCCTTAAGATGTTCTTTGTGCCTTCCTAAGGGATGGCTTGAGTTCTATCAAATTCTCATTACCCTTTGCTTTACCAAAAGCGGATCATGTTAAATCTTCTTAACTAATAGCTCAGCAAAAATCAACAATAGAGAAGGAAGTAGAAATTCTTATTCCTTAATGCTATCCTTTGATAGAACTTAAACTTTTAAAACAAGGGTGCCCAACCTTTTGGCATCTCTGGGCCATGGTGGAAGAAGAAGAGTTGTCTTGAGTCACACATTAAAACTTGTGACACATGATCAAAATATCTCATAATGTTTTAAGTAAATTTATGATTTTGTGTCAGGCTGCATTCATAGCCAATCCTGAGCTGCATGCAGCCTGTGGGCCACAGACTGGACACCCCTGTTTTAAAACATACTTTTGTGAATTCCTTGAGAAAAGATAGATTTCATGATGCTGTGTCTGGAAAATGTATGTAAAAATTCACATATAACCTTTATATATTGGTGAGCATTAAGATTTCCTGTTCTTTGAGGCAAATATTGACCTTGACTTCACCTCAGTCAATATTTACCTCTCAGGTCAATAGATCTTGATGTTCACCTCAACAGAAGTCAATATCTACTTATTATCTCATTTCTATCTGTCAGGTAGCAGTGTGTAATCAGTAATGTGAATTTCCTTCCCTTATGCATTTTTCTGAGGTTAAGATGGGATTAATTTTGGTCCTTGTGCTTTCCAGATGCTAAATACCTTCTCCCCAGGAGCTAATGAAAGTTTGTACAGAATATTAACTATGCATTTTCATCTTCTTCTATTTCTTGATCTCTGCATTCCATCCCAAATTAAGGTAACATGTGGGTAGAATAAAGTGTTTAATATGAGAGCTTCACTTATTTATTCAACAAATATTTATTGTCCACTAAATACCTGGCACCAGACTATATGATATATATGTGGGGTATATATCTGGGTATATAGCCAGGATATAGGGAGACATGGTCCTTGTTCTCAGGAAGCTTACTATCAAGTGGAATACTTTCCAAATCTCAGTTTTTAGAAGTATGCCCAGCAGGCTGTAATAGCATCATTAGAAGAGTGTTTGGGGTCTTTTCATTTTGGCTTGGTCTTAGAGTAGGTATAATTTTTACAAATAATACCCATATACTCAATGGTGTGTTGATGAAAATGCCATTAAAAGGAAAAAAGAGCCCTGATGTGTTGCAATTTATGCTTTTTGTGGTATAAATACTACCTTCATGTACAATTTCAAGCTACCAATGTGAAGTCACTGACACGGAGTTGGGAAGAGATGCACGGAATCAGGAGCCAGTTCACATCAACTCCATCACAGCACTGCTACCCTTTACCTAGCTTTACCGCTGTTCATATTTCACCCTCTTTGATTTATTATTTTCCTCCTCCTCCTTCTTTTATTTCTTTCATCTTTTTTCTCCGGATATGTTTTGGGGAAGGAGAGATTTGTTAAAAACAAACTGATTCCAAAATCCCGAATGAATAGAGTTCAGTGAGATTCAGGATGTGTTAACATTCTCACAGTGATACTAGTACATGGCCAGGATGAGGAACCTCAGCCTAGTCTAATAGACCTCACATAATTTTACTTATTTTATTTTGAAATTGCAAGCCTCATAATTTCCACCTTGACCTTTATCCAAGGAAGAACTAAATGAACTTCCCTGGAATCTTTCTCCATGCCAAGGCATCTTAGACTTCTATCCACCTGGTTTTAATATATGGTTTTGCACACCTCCCTTGCCTGATAATTTTCTAAGAAACCTGATTTGAACAGCCCCTCTTCACTCGAGTCATGTAGAAAAATTACTACAAAAGGCTTTTACCTCCTCAGAGTAATTAGAATCTAACCATAAACTGAAAGTAGCACATAAGGAAGTAGATACATTCTATAGTTTAAATGATCAAGAAATGCTTTTAAGTTGTTGGTAAAGAACTTTACATGGGCTTTGACATTTTTAATGATTATTAATTTACTCCTGGGAATGATTTTGTAACTTCTGGATAAATTTAGCTGTTAAGCAGTATATTAATTTATATAGTTTCCATAACAGATCTGTTTACAATACAGTTCAAACTATAACTTTTGGTTGGAAAAACATCAACTGTAGACTTTCTCCAGAGCCCTCAACCACAACCAGTAATATAGACACTGTTGTGAAATAGCCACTGTACTGTGGAGCAGTGCTCATTTGGAAGCATCTTTACTCTGCCAGGTGAATATGTCCTTTAGTGTCAGGATTGAACTGTTATCTGTATTTAAACTGCCTTACAGGTATACATAGGAGCATCACAGTTTTGAGGAAGAGTAGAGATTTATGTACTAATCTAAAAAACTTTCTGGCAAATCCGTTTACTAGCTATTTCACCTTAAACTAGTTACTTAGCCCCTTTGAATTTTCATTTCTTCATCAGTAAAATGAGAAGACTATATACCTCATATTTTTGTTGTAAGGATTGAGATATCACAAATAAATCACCTAACAGAGTCTGATGGATGAAAGGACTGTAATAGATCATTTCCTTTCCCTTTGCCACCACCGCTGCAACCACCACTCATGTAATGATCACCACGATGACAGTATTTTATACCTATGTTAATGTATCACATACATGCACACACAAACACACACATCTACACATACAAGTATACAAGTATCTTTTATAAAGTAGAAGCTCAAAATGGAGGGTGATGAAGGAATAATTATGATAATGATGACAATAATTTTTAAAAAGTGAGTAGAGTATGAGTAGAAAGCATAGATTATAGCATCAAAAAATCACCTATTTGTAACTGACAGAACAGATTCATCTCTTGGATAAAATGTGTGCTGAAAGCTGGTGAAATAGCTTGCCACTGGAATATTCAGGGAAATAGAGCTCAACATTTTTAGAAAAATAGTTAATTTCATTTGTTTCCTGTCAAAAATCATGGCAATACATATTTAAATATTTTCCTCAGGTAAAGTTTGACTTTATAAAAGTGAAAATCTCCAGCAAACAACTCCCCAAAATTTCTCAAGTAGTTAGGCTAAGAATGGCTGATGTTGAACACCAATGAATTAAAGAGATATCAAGTCTTTTTCACCCAGGCATTTCCCAGGAGGAAAGACTAAGATAGAAATGAATAAACTTTGTGTTAATCAAAAACATCATACTATTATTTATAGTCTCAAAAATAACCTAATATGTATGTATATTCAATTTGCATGGTTATTTAAAGTTTGGTATTAAAGTCCAAACTAAATTCTGCAAAGAAACAACCTAAAACATAGAACTCAGAATTGCCACATCACTGCACGCTGGGAAGGCTCTTTCTTTGCAGAAATCTTCTACAACTGGAGCTGTTGAGGTGTTTACAGAAATTATTTCAGTCTCAAAAGCTGGTTTACTTGTGGTTTGGGTGGCTTGTTCAGACTCAGGGATTGTAGACATTTCTGCAAACTTACTGTTCTCCCTCCCTGGCCTGCTTCATTTGCCTGGAGAGATAAATAACAGAATTTACCAGCTCTTTTTCACTGTCTTATTACTTTATTTTCTATCTAAAATGTACAATATAGAAGTGAGTCAAAAGGAAAACCACCTCTAGTGGCAATGATACTCATTTCCAATAGATCTGTTAAGTCTGACACAGTTAAAATGGCGATCATTTCAGTTTTAAACTGACTGTGACGAAAATCAATAGATCTCTTTCACCTCTGAAAAACTGGGTTCAGATCTGAATTTGCTCTCAAGTGAAATCAATTTGGTGGCCTCTTAACCCAGTGTCTGGGAACCACTGAGCTCCATCACAAAATCACCCTGTTGCTTTTCTTCAGCCTGGTTGCCTTTACTCTAGAGAGACAAGGGATCATAGGTGAGAGAAAAGCCAAGATGGGGTTGCAAATGAAAGTTGACTTAGGGGAAATCTCACAACCACCAGTCAGGTGACAGTAGTGGTTTACAGGGTGGAGAGTTTTGATGGGGTGGAGGGGGAAGAATAATAGATTTTATGTCTTCATATCAGGATTCATATCTTTATATAGAGCTTCTCTTTTTCAAGAATTTGAGTATGCTGTCCATTTTCCTTTCTTTTAAATTATTGAAATAAAATTTACAACAAGAGTAAACTAGGTATTGAAAATTAATTTTTGTAATATATTTTATTCATTATGCTATTACAGTGGTTCCATTCCCCCCTTTTATTCCTCTCTGTCCTGCAACTACCCTCCCCCTGCATTCACCCCCTTAGTTCATATCCATGGGTCATATATATAAGTTCTTTGGCTTCTACATTTCCTATACCATTCTTAACCTCCCCCTGTCTATTTTGTACCTACCATTTGTGCTTCTTATTCCCTGTACCCTTTCCCCATTCTCCCCACTCCCCCTCCCCACTGATAACCCTGAATGTGATCTCCATTTCTGTGATTCTATTCCTGTTCTAGTTGTTCACTTAGTTTGTTTTAGTTTTGGGGTTTTTTTTTTAGGCTCAGTTGTTGATAGTTGTGAGTTTATTGTCATTTTACTGTCCACAGTTTTCATCTTCTTTTTCTTAGATAAGTCCCTTTAACATTTCATATAATAAGGGCTAGGTGATGATGAATTCCTTTACTTGACGATAACTGGGAAGCACTTTATCTGCCCTTCCATTCTAAATGATAGCTTTGCTAGATAGAGTAATCTTGGATGTAGGTCTTTGCCTTTCATAACTTTGAATACTTCTTTCCAGTCCCTTTTTGCCTGTACAGTTTCTTTTAAGAAATCAGGCGAGAGTCTTATGGGAAGTCCTTTGTAGGCAACTGTTACCTTTTCTCTTGCTGCTTTTTTAGATTCTCTCTTTCTCTTTAATCTTGGGTAGTGTGATTATGATGTGCCTTGGTGTGTGCTTCCTTGGGTCCAAACTCTTTGTGACTCTCTGAGCTTCCTGGACTTCCTGGAAGTCTATTTGCTTTGCCAGATTAGGGAAGTTCTCCATTATGTTTTCAAATAAGTTTTCACTTTCTTGTTCTTCCTATTCTCCTTCTAGCACCCCTATGATTTGGATTTTGGAACATTTAAAGTTGTCCCAGAGGTTCCTAAGCCTCTCCTCATTTTTTTGAATTCTTGTTTCTTCAGTCTGATCTGGTTGAATGTTTATTTCTTCCTTCTGCTCCAGACCATTAATTTGAGTCCTGGTTTCCTTCTTGTCCCTGTTGGTTTCCTGTACATTTTCCTTAAATTCACTTTGCATAGCCTTCATTTCTTCCTCTATTTTCCAACCATACTCAACCATTTCTGTGGATATCTTGATTACCAATGTTTTGAACCATGCATCTGATATGTTGGCTATCTTTTCATTGCTTAGTTGTATTTCTTCTGGAGATTTGATCTGTTCTTTCACTTAGGCCATTTTTTTTTGTCTTGGTGTGCCTGTTACATAGTAAAGGGCAGAGCCTTAGGTATTTGCCAGGGTGGGGCAACCTATGTTCACTAACCTATGTGGAACTGTCTGTGGTAGAAGGGTCTGAGAGGGAACAATGCAGATTGCCTGGCTCTCAGCCTGCTTTCAGTCACTTCTCCCATTTCCCACAGAAAAGTGGACCCTTCTAATGCTGATTCACAAGTGGGTGGGTTTGTGTACATTCTAGGACATTGTGGGTCTCTCCAGTGAACTCTCCTGTGAGGCTGAGAGTTTTTTCCACCACCACAGATTTTTCAGTCAGAGATTTTGAGGCTTTATTTCCCTGTGCTGGAACTTTGGGTTGTGTGCTCTCAATCTCCAGTTGTTCCTCTAGATTTACCCACATGCAAATGTGGGACCACCCATTCTGCCAGCCGCCAATGCCCACCCCAATCCTCCAGCTGCCACCTTACTGTGAGTCCTCTCAGCTCCAGTTGCCTGTGTCCACCCCTCCTACTGGTCTGGATAAATGTTTCTTCTTTAATTCCTTGGTTGTCAGACTTCCATACAGTTTGATTTTCTGGCAGTTCTGGCTGTTTTTTCTTTTTAAATTTATTGTTGTCCTTCTTTTGGTTGTGCAAGGAAGCACAATGTTCTACCTATGCCTCCCTCTTGGCCGGAAGTGAACGTTTATATTTTAAAAAATCTATAGATGCTAGAGTTTTAAGTCTTCAAGAACCAAACAATTAAAACCCAATACCTCAACTCCAAATTCAACTAGGTTTTCATGTGACAAATGCTCTGACTTGATTTCTTTGTAATGACATGCTGCATATAATATAATATATATATATAATTACAAAGAGATATATATATAATAATTATTTGGCAAAGTTATTAGTCACCATTATCAATGTTGAACAAGGAGGTATTTTCAATTGGGCCATTCTTTAAATTATTCTGTTTCTGAAATTTGGGATTCAATTTTTTGGCCCAGTAAAGTTTAACTTCACTTCTTGTGAAAATTATGCTTTGTATCCATAGTCAACAGCTAAACCAATAGAGATCAGAGTTCTCTTTAATACCAAAATGTGAACTGAAACTTATAGTTTAATTCCACTTTTTCAAACTCTTTTGTTTATGCTCAATGAAAAGAAATGAGTTTTTTTTCTTTTCCAAAGTTGCAAATCACAATAAATCTGGAGCTCAAACTCTTAGATTCAATTGTGTTTAACACATTTACTTATATAATTACAGCATGTTATTTCTCTGTCATACTGTAAAATCTAACTATACACATCCATTGAAGGATCCTTGTAGTTATTAGGATCAAGTCTTCTCTTCATAACTAGGCTTACAAAGTCCATTACTGGCCTATTCTACTTTTTTTCAGTCTCTTCTGCACTTTAAGCATCACCAATATTGAATTTCTTTGACTGCTTCAAACTCATCAAAGCATTTTTGGGAAAAGATATCAATATGACTGTTATTATGTATTTATGGATTTGGAATCAATAGAAAGTGTAAGATGAACATAAGGGTCCAAATACAGTCTATGAAGAGTATAAAAAGATCATGGGGAATGTTTACTAAATTCTAAAAAATTCCTTTCTTACCTATTAATTCTTTCAGATAATTTATTTGGGGCAGAACAAATACTTTTAAAGGGTAAATCTCAAGAATTCATCATAGCATGTTTTCTTCCCCTATGTCCATGCTGTTCTCTTTTGCTCTCCATTCTTCTCCCTTCTATATCTTCACCTAACCTTTTCTATTTCTCCTATGTATATAATTCAGTGATTTTTAGTGAATATATAGAATTGTGCAATCATCACTAAAATCCCACTTTAGAACATTTTGATTACCTCAAAAAGATGCCTCTGCCAGTTTGCAGATAATCCTCATTGTCACTCCCAGCCCCAGAAAATCAGCAATCTGCTTTCTGTCTCTGCCTTTTCTGGGCAGATATTGTGTGTCTGACTGTGTCTGACTTCTTTCATTCAGCATAATATTTTTGAAGCTTATCTATGTTGTAACATATATCAATAGTTGGTTCCTTCATATTAATCAATGAAATATTCATTGTATGTACCACTTTTACTCATGTATTCACCAGTTGTTGGACATTTGGATTTTTCAAATAGACTATTATAATCAATGCTGCTATGAATAGTCACAAAACTGTTTATATAGATATGTTTTCATTTCTCTTGGGTTAGATACCTACAAATAAAATTGTGAGTTGTATGATAAATTTATGCTTAACTTTTCAAGAAACTGTCCAACTGTTTTCCAAAATGGTTGTACCATCATGTATTCTCACCAGCAATGTGAAAGAATTTCATTTATCCACATCCTCACCAACACTTAGCATTGTCTCTTTGCCTTTAGTGATTCTAGTAGATGTAAAATAGTATCTCATAATAATTTTAATTTGCATTTCTGTAACTATTGATGTTGAACATCTTTTCATGTGCTTATCAGCCATTTGCAAATCTTTAATGAAATATCTATTCAAATATTTGGGCCCATTTTATTTTACTTTTTGTCCCCTGATTATTGAGTTGTTAATTTATATGCTCTAAATAGAGTGTATTTTATGAAACATATGCTTTGTTAAAATGTTCTCCTTGTCTTTGCATTTTCTTAACAGTTCCTTGTAGAAGTGCAAAAGGTTTTCATTGTGATAAAGTCTAATGTATCAATATTTTTCTTTTATAAATTATACTTTGTTGTTACATCTGAAAACTCTTTGCCTAACCCAAGATCACAAAGATATTCCCCTGTGTTTCCATTAAAAGTTTTATAGAACTTTTACAACATTTAGGTCTATCATCCAGTTTGAGTTGAAATGTTTTTGTAAGGTATGAGGTAAGATTCTAAATTCATTTTTTTGCACTTAGCTATCCAATTGGTTCACAATCATTTGTTGAAAGACTATCCTTTCCCTGATTTAATCAACTTGTTACCTTTGTAAAAATGAATTGATCATAAAATGTGAGGGTTTATTTCTAGATGCTCAAATCTGCTCCATTTGTAGGCCAATGTATATGCCAGTGCCAGACTATTTTGATTGCTGAACTTTATGGTAAGTTTTAAAATTGGGAAGTGTAACTCCTCCGACTTTATTCTTTTTTCAAAATCATTTTGGTTATTCTGTGCCTTTGAATTTCTATATGAATTTTAGGATTAGGTAGTCAATTTCTGCAAAAAGTCCTATTAGAATTTTGAAAGGTATTGTACTGAATTTATAGGTCAATTTGAGGGGATGTGTAGGAGGGTGAATTGCTACGTTAACAATTTTGAGTCTTCCAATCTATGAACATGGCGTATCTCATCACTTATTTAGAACTTTCAAAATTTTTCACAACCATGTTTTATACATTTTGCACTTTTTATAATGAATTTATCCCTACGTATTTTATTCTCTTGGTGTCATTTTTAATGTAATTGTTTCTTTAATTCCATTTTCGGTGGGTTCTTTGCTACTACATAGAAATACAATTGAGTTTTGTATATTAACATGTATCCAACAACCTTGCTGAACCTGTTTATTAGCTGTAGTAGTTTCCAATGAGTCCCACTCCAGGCCAATATCCTACATATATACCCTTAAGCATAATCATAGCAATTACAAGACTTTTTCTGCCAGGACTCATGAAAGGGCAAGTTTCTTGTTCCATACCAGACTTGCTGCATAGCCAGTGCATTGCAGTTTTCTCAATCCTGCAGTCAAAGACTCATTTCACCCAATCTTGTCCAGCCATGTATATATGCACATATGCATTCCTAGCCAACGTGCCTCCATTAAGAGGTATCTTTTTGGGGTTCCTGGAATGAGGCACCTTGCCCCATTTTGACACAGTACCTATCTACTCCTAGCCCTTTCCTTTCCTTTTTTTTCCTTCCCCCAGCCCATTGGTCCATACCGAGGTAGCAGCCTTTGAGATGACTTCCCCATCTGCATCCACCTGACCTTCATCCTGTACCATTTCACGGGGAAAAATGGAACACTGAGAGCCAGTGTCTTGCCTTGTTTTGCCTCTCACTTACTAGATCACAATAAATATTAGAGGCTTGAAAGTCACAACTTTCAGATTGTCTTGTCCCAATTGCCCACCTCTACCTGACTAATAGTTTCTTTGTGTATTCATAGGAGCTTCAACATATAGGATCATCTTGTTTTGAATAAAGACAGCTTTACTTCTTCCTTTCCAATCTAGATGCCTTTTAATTACTTTTACTCTCTAACTTTACTGGACAGAACATCCAGTATAATTTTGAATAGGAGTGGTGAGAATCAACACATTGGTCTTGTTCCTGATCTTAGAGGGAAAGCACTCAGCCTTTCATCATTAAGTATAATGTTAGCTACAGACTTATTACAAATGTCCTTTATCAGATTGAGGAAGTTCTTGTATATTGCTAGTTTGTTAAGAGTTTTTATCATGCATAGGTGTCTGATTTTGTCAAATTCTCTTCCTGCACCTATTGAGATGATTATGTAACTCTTGTCCTTTATTCTATTAATATGATGAATCACACAGAAATTGATTTTTGGATGTGAATTTTTTCTTGCATTCCTGGAATAAATTCCACTTGGTCATGCTGAATGATCTGTTATATTTGTCACTTATTTAGTTAACTAACATTTTCTTGAAAATTTTTATGTCTATATCCATAAAGGACATGTTTCCTTGTAATGTCTTTGTCTAGCTTTGATACCACAGTAATTCTGACTTCAGAGTGTAAGTTGGGAATTGTTCCCTCCACCACTATTTTCTGAAAGATTTTGTAAAGGATTGGTACTATTTGCTCTATACATATTAGATAAAGTTCTTCTGTGAAGCCATCTGGGCCTGAACCTTTCTTTATGGTAATATTTTTAATGTATTTTTTTTAAATATCTATTCAGATTTTCTATTTTTATGAGTCAGTTTTGGTAATATTAATATGTATCTGTCCAAGAATTTACCCATCATTTAAGTTTTCCAATCTATTGGTATAAAATTGTCAAAGGATGTCTTTTTAATCCTTTCTGTAAGGACAGTAGTAATGTCCATTTTATTCCTAACTTTTTAAAAGTATTCTCTCTTTTATCTTGCTCAGTCTACACAAGGTTTTAACAATTTTTTTTAAAGAATCAACTTTTGGTTTTACTAATGTTTTCTGTTGTTTTTATTTTCCTTTTCCTTAATAAATATTTTATTTCTTCAATTTGTTTGGGGTTTAGTTAGCTCTTCTTTTTCTAATTATTTGGGTTATTTATTTGCAATCTTTCTTCTTTACTAATATACATATTTAAAATTATAAATTTTGTTCTGAATAGTGTTTTAACTACATCCCATAAATTTAAATATGTTGTAACTTTATTTTCATTTAATTCAGATTATTTTCTCATTTCTTTTGTGATTTCTTCTTTGACCCATGAGTTATTTTGATATTTTCTTTTAATTTCTATAGAGTTATAGACTCCCAAAATTTATTTCTCTTGCTGATTCTTAATTTAATCCTGTTGGATGAGAGAACATACTTTGTACAACTGTCAACTATATATGAATAAACATAGAAAAAATGAATTATGAAAAAGCATGGCAACAATAACTTGCCAACTAAAGAATAGCAACAAAGAAATAGCAATTTTAAAAAGATTGAAATGGAAATTGTATTTAAAGTACACAATGTGATGTTTTGACATTATGAAATGATTAACACAATCACATTAATTAACATATTCATCATCTCACATTGTTACCTTTTTTCTTTTTAACCAGGGGTTAGGGGATGAGTAAAATGGGGAGAAATTAGTGAAAGGGTACAAAGTTTCCATTATCGGATGAATAAGCTCTGGAGATATAATGTTTAGCAGGGTGACTATAGTTAATAAAACTGTATTGTATACTTGAAATTTGCCAAGAAATTCTTCAGTGCTTTCTGCAATTCTTTAGACATAGTTTCCTTTACTTCTTTGAGCATATTTGCAATAACTAATTGGAGGTCTATGTTAAGTCCAATACCTAGATACTCTCAGAGACAATTTCTATTGACTTGTGTTTTTTCCTCCTCCTGTGTAGGTCACACTTTTTCTGTTTCTGTGTACATTTCATAATTTTTGTGGAAAATTAGGCATTTTAGATATTGTAGCAATCCCAGATTCTGATTCCTCCCAGGTAGTTATTGTTTATTTAGTACCTTAAATAATACTATGGAAACTGTCTTCCCTGAAGAGTGCAGGTGATACTGTCTCTGTTGAATTTGTTGTTGTTACTGTTTTTAATTATCTTATTATACTTACACCTGTCTTCCACAGAGTTGTCTGTCAATCAGCATAGCTTAGTCATCAGTGAACAATTGGTCGAAAGTTGTGCATCAACACCTTGACTCAATAAGTATTTCATTCACCCTTTGCTAATGGAGCCGTATGTGGACTAGGGAATGCCTTCAAAGCCCAGGCAGTTTATAAGGCTGTCCTACTTTGGTTTTTTATTAGGTCTTTTCATGTTTCTTCTGAGCGTGCTCTAGATCTCACGTTGAGCCAGGGACCAATAGAGAGTGAGGCCATCTCTAGTTTCTCTTGTGCTTATGCACAACCTTTTACAAACATGCATCGTCCCAAACCACAAGGCTTCCTGTAGCTACTTCATTTCCTCAGCTCCTTCTGATGAATGTCTAGCTACTTTGCTTGTCTGTTGCTTACCCCAACCCTGAGCTAGCTGTCAAGCTGGACTTTACTGATTGTTTACCACCAATATTGCTACTGTTTATAATAATATCCCGAGGCATGCACCTTTCCCAATCAAGTAGTTCTTACACCTTGCCCTAACCTGGTAGAAATTCTATGCCAAGACAGATGAAGGGCAAAAATCTCACTATTACTCAATACTCCAATTTTTTCTTGAATAAATATTTCTAAATTTGTTGCATGCCTATAGTCCATTATTAGAGGCCTTAAACAGTTGTTTTTGAAACCTTTGTTCAGTTCTATCATTGATTCTTGAGAAAAGAATTTAGCGAGTGTCTCCATGGGCTACTCCAAAAGTTCCCTCTCAGTACCTGCCATTTTTGTCTTATAATCAACACCACTTCTTTTAGATAATCTTCCTAAGACTGGATTAAATATCTTGACATAGGACCTTGTGCTATTTCAATGGATTCTTCACATAACTACAAGTAACTCTCCATTTTCTTATTTGGCTTGCTCACTGGACAGTGAGCTCACAAAGGACATGGTGTGTGTCTCTTCTGTACAGTGCTGTACCGTCACAGCTAATACAGCATTTGGCACATAGTAGACACTCAATGGAAAAATGAATTTACTTGACTTAAATGAAATTTAGATCTATAGACTCATGTATCTAGTATAACAATTGAGATTTCAACAAGGGGACAAAACTAGGGTCACTTGACAGTTTGTAGTCATAATCTTTGATTCATGCCACTTATACAAAATGTCAGATGTATGTCAGTGAATGTTTTTGTGGGGGAAAATTATTACTTAAATCTTTTCAGCTCAAAAACATTACAGAACAATGTATTTTTCCAGTGTGAGGCTCCCATGGATGATCAGCTACATGACAATAGAACTTGTGGTTACCACCACTTGATTCACAAAATATAGTATCAGTGACTTATTTAGTTTGGCAGGTATCACCATACCTCTGAGAACCTCTGAGAACATATGAGAACCAAGATGCAATACTGGTAAATGCCAACACACACACAAATTCACTACTCTCAATTGTATAAATACCTAGTGCACCATATTTCATAATGGTCGAATAAGACCTGGTGAAGATTTTTGGTTTTCTCTAGGAAAGCAAGAACAGTTGCCAATGTTATGCTTATGACAGAGCCTTTCAAAGACATGTCATACATTTGTCATTAGAAGAAGACTGGACCAGAGGAAAGAAAGGACAGAACTTTTGTCTGTCTGTCTGCGTGGTTACAAACACAGAGACTCAGTAAGTGCTTTTCGGACATTTATTGAACACTTTCAATTATGCCATTGATTTTCAAACTGTTCTCCATGGTTATCCATAGAAGTGCCTCAGAGGCTGTAGCTAAAACTTAGAGGAGACAAAGTGGACAGGTGTTTGGCCCTTTCTATCTTTTCACTCCAACTTTCATGTGTTTTATATATTAGAGTTTATCATAATAATTTTTAATGAATTTATGACAAAAGAAAAAGGGGAAACATTTGTAAACCACTGGACTATATTATGTGAGGTAAATACAGTCACTTGATATGTTAAAAAGATAACTTGATATATTTTAATATACTTTACAAACTGTAAAGTGCTTATAAAGATAGATATTATGTATGGTTGCTGCCTTTGAGAAACCTGTGGCTGAAGATAGGCCAACACAAGAAACACATTTACCATGTATACCACAAATACATTTCAAGCTCTTTGCCATTTATACTGACATTTTTCTCAACATAACTGTTCTTTCTCAGATGCATTCATAACATTCACTGAGTTTGGTTCATTACTGATGCAGAGACTAGTTGTTTCACCTCCTACATCTCCTGGTTTCCTAGTAAGGCAGAGCCCACAGGGGCAGAGTTCCACATCCTGCAGTGCTATCAAAAAACAATGTCCCTCTAGAGAAAACAAAAAGAGTTGGAGTTTTTTAATTAAAATATCATAATTCTATTTTGCATTTCATGTTGAAATGGTACAAGTTAAGGATGGGTGATGTATGTTTAAATCTGATTTTATCTCACTGCCCAGTGCCTTAAAGAAGAAAAACAAGCACCCCGTTATTCTGATAATAAAGAATGTTCTCTTAATTTCCTATTGTTGTGTACAAGATTTAGTGCTTACTCTTTAATTTCAGTGTCAGAATGTGAGATGTAATTAATTTTCATAAAATGGAAAGCAATAAAGTTAGATATATTAAATGCTGGCTGTACAGGTTGACATTGTATAATTTATAATTAGAGGTGGTGTGGGTGGGGGCAACCTACACATTAAATAAGTGATAACTCATCTTGGCTTCAGCTTCAGAGATTATGAAAGTGGTCAAGAAAACTGCTTAAACAAAACCCCCCAATCTATGGGGTGTTTGGAACCTTCTCAAGAAGGTTCATCAAACATGATGTCACCTCTCCCTATGCCAATTTTTGAATTTTTTTTATTATCATTAATTAACAATAATAATATACATGGGCCTAAATTATCACCTCCTGAATCATTTAAAATCTTTCCTAGGCATTATTTGCAACAAACTATAGATAATAGACTATAATTCTATATCGACCATAAAAAAGTCAGTGGCCTACTGATTAAAAATGCAGACTCCCTTCATCCTGCCATCAGAATTTCCACACAGAAGGTATGGTGGAAATTGTGGGAATATTTGTATGGTGATTATTTATAAATTTTAGACTATATATACTTAAATTAAAAATACAACACACAAAATTATGTAGAAAACGTTTCCATATAAAAAACAAATATATTCATGAGGATTTTAAATCTGTGCACTTGTATGTGTTCACTACCCCAAGTCAAATCTCCTATGGGCTCACTTTTCTGTTCTCTGTCATATCTGGTTCAGGACATGCTTCCTAAAGAATATGAGTCTGGAAGTGGTAATTAAAAGAGCAGGGAGAAGTAGTGATTTCTCAGTTAAATGAAAGCTTCTCTTAGAAAGTACTGGTACAAACTTGAACATAATCTCATAGTACCCCTAAGGGAAGTACAGTGCAAACTCTGATGCCCTATGTTTCCAAGACACTGAGAAATAAATCTTCCTGTTCAAGTTCACACCATCAATAAATGACTGAATCAAAAATTGAATGTAGGTTTTAGGACTTTCTGAATCCAGTTGGGGCCAACATAAGGCAATAAAGTATATTATCTTAAATTGTGGTGGCTCTAACTTTTTATAATTGTACAATAAAAAAATTCATCAAGTTTTCAAATATCACTGACCATGAAACTCATATTTCTTCAGAAAAAAACTGTTGTCATCGCATGGATTACTATAATTTGAAGACAAAATGCAGGTAAATTGAGACACCATTAGACATCCATCTAGAAACCTAAAATTAAGGATCAGTTGTCTGCTACAACTTCTACCACTTAAACAACCAAATTATTAGCAAAATGAGTCTAGATTTACTCACATGCTTCACCTTTAGCAGAATAGTCACTCTTTTTCACTGTGCATTATGTCTGTGTCAAGAAAGCAAGATCTAAGGCATCAATATGACTAAGCACTTTATAATAAATAACTTTCAACAACAATAGTAACTGTACATCATTATTTCCTCACAGAAGTGTTCTTCCTTCTTAAGGTCTGTGGATTTCCATACCTTTCCATTCAATTATATACTTCCTTCCCAATTACCTATTATTATATGTAACAAACTACCCCAAAGCTTGATGGCTTCAATGTTATCCCTGGTGGTGGTGGTGTCGTCATCATCATTATTACTGGTTTTTAGTATCTTAAAATTTCATGGTTCAGACATCCCGGATTCAGCTGGAAGTTTCCTCTGTTGTACATTGACTGAGGTCACTTGCTGGTACTCAGCTGGCCACAGGGCTATACTGGATGGGTTCACCTGGCCTTCTGGTGCCTTAGTGGGGATGGCTGGAAGGCTGGACACCTGTGTAAATTTTCCTGTATGGCAGTCTCAGGGCAATCAGACTTTTTATGTGGTGACTCAGGTATCCAGAAGAGACAGGAAGTGAAAACAGCCAATCTTGTAAATCCTGGGTCCAGAAACTGTCACAATATTATCTCATCTTTATTTATTGACCCAAAGAGTCACAGAGGTGATTCAGATTCAAGAAGACAGGGACAAAGATCACACCTTTAGATAAGAAAAGTGTCACAGGAGTTTGTGGACATCTTTAATCTGATACATGTTATCGCTATGGTTAAGAGCTTGTGCTCTGAGCCCTGACCTGTGTAGTTCAGTGGTCAGGTGTTGTCCCCCAAAGCCAAGGGTCATGGTTTGATTCTTGGTCAGGCACATACCTGAGTTGCAGGTTTGGTCCCTGACTGGAACACATGGAGAGGCAATCAATCAATGTTTCTTTCTCACACCAATGTTTCTCTCCCTCTCTTTCTTCCTCCCATCCCCTCTCTCTAATAATAAATAAATAAAATCTTTAAAAAAAGAATTTTTGTTCTGAAACCATGATTCTGATCCTGGCTCTCCACCATTTGCTAGTGTGACAAAACAAAACTAGTTATTTCATCTTTCTCTGCCTTGATTTTCTTGTCTGTAAAATGGGGATAATAAATGCATGCATTCAACAAATACTTATTGGGCATGTAATATGCACCAGATGGTTAAGACCAAAAAGAAGAATAAGCTGGTTCATGTTTTCAAGTAGCATACTGACTAATGGAAAAATATGTGTGTCCATTCATTCTTTCAACAAATATTTGATAAGTACTTACAAAGAACCAATAGAAGCATTTGTGCACATCTCTACTGTGTAACAGAATAGAATTCTTTTTCAAACTGGATTTTGATTAGATGGGATCTTAAAATCATTTCTGTTTTCTTTATGGAAATCTAAAACAATTTTTTTGTTCAAGTTGAATTATGTTTACACTGAATCCGCATGTCAGATGAGGTACAGAAACCACAGAGAGGCCAGTGACTGAGGAGCTTAATAAGAATGACATAATCTTCCTGAAACCTCCTATGTCTACTGAAAACCCTTTTATTAATGCAAAGTCAGGTTGGTGCTTGATGACAGGGCCTACCTGGAGGATTTCAGTATTCATTTAGTTTTGGCATTTCAATAATCATTTCAACCACTAATAACCTTGACTCTAAATTGTTTTGAGTAGTCTTTAAAAGAATAACCAAAGAACAAAATACACTTCTATGCCATTGCTGTGTTGATAAAGGAGACAGTAAAAGCACACATTTTCAACCTTCTGAAATAATTTTGTGCATAGATAACAGTCTAAAAACAGGACTGCCATACACAGTTATCCATGTTTTTGTCTCTCATTATCCAGGGTTCACATAATTGACAAAATGCATAAAGATTCAGTTATTTTGTATTTCAGCCCAGAGCCCTCCTAAAATTTGTTTATTAATTAAAACCTTGTCTGTAATTTTACATGTTTCATGCACACCATGCAGAAATACACAGCAGGATAAAATGTGAAGACTACGGCTCTGAAGGCAGAAAGGAATGAGCTTTAAATCCAAGCTCTGCCACTTATTAAAAAACTAAACTTCCTTAAACTCTCTAAGCTTAGACTCCATGTATAAAGTAAGAATAATGCGAGCAGCAACATTATAGAGTAGCGAGAGAATTTCACAATCATTTAAAGCACATGCACAGTGCTTTGACATTGCATGTTCCCAAAGAATGACAGTTGTAATTTTTTTGTCATCAGTGTTGTTATTTAGGGATGGCATTAGAGATGCAAAAAATATTGCAGCAAAATTTCCCTGTATTTCTTGTCCCTTGTGTGTACTTCAACCACCTTTAATCATGCCTTTTTGTGATAACACAACCATTGCAAAAAAAGTGAAACAACGCAGTATTTATTGAGACAGACTGCCAAAGGTCCCTGTAATGGGGGTCTGTCTTGTGACTCTTCAAACCCAGCTTTTTGCCCATGGGAAATGCTTACCAAATGTCTTTGCTAATAATGACAGTGAGGTATTTGATTTTTATATGAAAAACTTTTGGCATATTTAAAAGCTATTAATAGCAAGCTGACAACTTCATGCAAAAGGTGTGTGTGTGTGTGTTGCTCAGAGGAAAAAAGTTAATTTAATGAGAACAAATGTCTCTCATAAAGTTTATCCCATTTTTTTCTCCTGGAAATGTTGGTATCTACTAATGTTTTGGCACTTTGGATTTTAACACAAACCAGCATTTATTTGATTATACACATACATTAAAAATTAGTTATTTCATATGTTTTTAATTCTTATAAAGCAAGATTAATTTCAGAAGCTTGAACAGAAACAAAGTATTAAAGTCTATTACAGACACAAAATGAAAATTCATTATTTCCTTTACAATTTCTGATCCAGTGACTATTCTCTCCAGTCTTTTCAAAGTGGCCTTTGTCTTATGAATGGCCAAGCCCTGCCTTATGGAGGCTGCAACCACAGCCGCTTGAATTACAAGTTTCCAATCCTAGTGAATCCCATCTCAGAGTGAGGCTCATACTGGCCCATGTGATATTTATTGCTTCTGTTAAGTGAGGAGTAAAGTGGTTATTCAAAATGGTGAATAAGATATTGCTTTATGAGGATTATCTTGTAGTAAGGGTTAAAGCAGTGGAGGTTTAACTCACATCTCACATCTTACAAATAAAAGGGAATAAAATCCCCACCACCCATTAGGTCCTTCATCTTGCCCTTGGACAAGACTAGTGACTCTTCCTGGTTTGATTTTATTAAAGCTGGACACAGAGCCCCAGGTTCCTTGCTTGTTTATTCCTTCAGGCTCTGTTACATGTACATTATGTACTGAGGGAGAATCTTCTAAACATTTCCTCTTTACAAAGCATAACCCTTCCCCTTTTGCTCTGCAGGTGTTCTCTCTGAAAAAAGCACATTCACCTTGAGAATCTCTGTAATAGCAAGGCCAAAGAGCAGGAGATGTGTATCAACAGAGTCTCCCACCACAGCCCCACTTTTAGTTCTGTGCAATCCTACAGCAAGTTCACTGCTGGAGCCAAGACAGGAACTTTGCGGGCAGTGACCGAGTCACAACAGCTTCAGAATCTGCTGGACAACACAGAGCCTTCTCTAGCACATTGAAAATATCAGAAAACCCATTTGATGAAAGTGTGATTCCATCCCACTTTTAAGCCCACTTAATTGCCCTTATATGTTTAAAAAGTGTTTGGAAACATAACATTTGGGTTGAGAATGCAGGCTGTGCGTTATTTCCATCCCTCCTGCATCCTTTTCTTGATGGACAGCTAGCTCTTCAACAGGGTGTTTGGCCACCAGGGCTGGCAAGAGAGGCGAGGAAGCAAGCTGAGGGGAAAGAGGGGGAGACCTGGCACTTCAGGAGGCAGCTTCCAGTCCCCTTCCTTCCCTAGAATTTCAAAAATCATTCAAGAAGCCCAGTCCCCGCCCCCATTAAAACCAGTCGCCTCTGACATAGTGGCTGCTGTGTATTAAACTGGCACCGAAGCACTTAACCTGCTGGATCGCCTGCCTTTCTCCAGACACCTGCCCAGCAGCACACTAAACAAACAGGGATTCTCCACTACGCAAAAGTTGGCTTCTTTCACTGGGTCTCCCATCTGTTAAAAAACTATTGTCTGAGAAAGTGTTCAGCTAGCTGGGGAGTGGGAGCAACTGCATACTGAACTGCCCCCTTTCCCCCATAAAAAGTCCTCGTTAGCATTTTCTTTTCTCCTTGGTTTTCACTGCCTGATTTATTCATTGGTTTCACCTCTTCTCCCCTCCCCCTTGGTTCAGGAGGAGAGCCTCCTTGTCTTTGGTTTCTCAGGGGTCATGTCTTTTCAGTCACCAGGACAATACCCGCTGCTGGCATCTGCTTCCAGATCCAATCAGCCATATTGTGAACACATCCTGCCAGAGAATTGTTCCTCCTTTTGCTCGGCTTTGTTGCCAATTTCATGCCATGTATTGCTCCATGTTTTGTGCTTCATGAAGCTGTCACGGGTATAAAAGTGGCCTGACCAGGGTCGTAGTAAAAGGGGTGGGAATGAAACATCCACCAAAATGTTGAGCAGGCCACCCACAGTCCACACACACATGCACACACTCGTACACACACTCACAGAGTCCCCACACTCACACCTCAGCCCACACATATGCACACACAGTCCCCATAAAAACACACAAAGTCTACACATAAACAAAACACTCACAAGTTGCACACAATACACACAGTCACACCCTCACATAATTTTCACACACAACATATACACAAACATAGGCACATCTGGGGCTCTCACATGTTTCCCTTTCTCTCCCCAGATTTAATTGTCACCAGTGAGATACTTTATGTTTATTCAGAGGGGCAGACAGTTTTCTAAGGGGCCATAGGGTACGATACATTTAATAATGACAAGGAATATATTAAGGGGGGTGGGTGGGTGGTAGATGTGAAAATTTTAAAAAGACCAGAATTTTTTCTTTTTCCTCGGGTGTGTCTAGTCATGTATTATTATTAATAAACCACTGTACAAAATCTTAAAAACATACTAGAAAGTACTTTACAAGGCAAATTACTCCAGATTAAAAAAAACAACATATTCTAGGAAGCATATTCACTTTTTTGAGACATTCACCTACCATAAAAAACAACAATGTAAAAACATGACAACAAAAACACAAAAATTAACCTCCTGGATTTGGGGGGAAATGTCCATGAGCTGCCTCCTTTTGTGTTGTGGTTCTTGAGTACAGAATTTATCAAGAGGCTCTTTGTAAACTGTGGATTGGCCTTCCAGAGCACAAAAGACGAAACTGCATTGCAAAGCTTTACTGAAACCCAGCTTTCACTAAGGAGGGGAGCTAGGGTTATGAGTCCCATCACCCAGAGCCCCACTGTCTGAATTGGACCTGACTGCTGGCAGCCTGCCACCTGAGGGGAAACTGCTTTTCTCCTTAATGTCATACATTAAGGGAAAAGAGAGAGGGAAAATGGAAAAGGAAAACTTAAAATCCTCACAGTAAAAATTTCATTAACATTCTCTCATTTTTATAGTGTTCTTTGCTTTTTATTTCAAAAAGTTCTAGAAATTCTGAATGTAGTTTCTTTAAAGTATATTATGTCTATACTTGTATTTTCCCATGTTTCTATTTCAGCACCATGAGTAGAGAGATCCCCTTGTCTATTTCTATTTTTTGGTTGTTGTTGGTTGGTTGCAAATGCCAAGAGTTTTAGGACAGAGCAGAGTCCCATGCAGGGACACAGGAGGTGGCTTCCCACTGGGTAATTCTCCTTTTCATCTCCTCATCTCTAACAAACTGATACAGAGGCCTGTGCTGGTGTTCAGATTTCCATCATTGGAGACCCTCCTCTAGAGAGAGTTATAAGCTGTTATTATAAAAGAACATAAAAATGCAAATCTGTAAACCCCAGGTTACATTTAAACATAAAGTTTTTAGCATCCACTTCTATCAATAGCCACATGAGTGAGCAACACCCACAATTGAATGAAACAAAGGTGGTTGGCACCCAGTCTTTGGGATTTTGTGACACTGCTCCAGCAGATGAAGGCACATCCCAAGGTGGGGTAAGTGTGACTGAAGCATTCAAAAAGAAAAGGTAAAACATATAAGCACAGCACACTCCTGTCATAAATGGCATGTCTCTTCACAGACCACCCTGGGACAGGACATTTGGAGTTCAGAATTTTTCTCTACCCCAACTCACTTCAGTTCTTATTAACTTCCTGACCCTTCGAATCCCTTACCCAACCTGAGTGATTTCTACTCCTGAAATGTAACACTGCCAGATCATCTCACTGCCAGAGGTAACATACACTAAATCAAAGTAAAGGAAGCCTACTCAAGGAATCTACTAGAAGTTTGCACTGCACCCACCAACCCTGGCAAAGCCCGCACTCGGTTCCCATCCAACTTTGCATAGATATCGGTGGAACATCAACTATGTCTGCTGCTGTACTGAGTTCCAACATACAAAGATGAGTAAATCACAGCCCCTGCACTCAAAGAGCTTCAAATCTGGTAACAGACAGGCCCTTAATATCAAATATTACAACTCACTATGTTACAATATAAAAATTGTTCTTCAAAAGTAGGATAAAGAGTGTGACCTCCTGGACAAAACACTTTCCTTCTATAAAAAGACATTTCTTGCCCTGGCTAGTGTAGCTCAGTGGATTGAGCACAGGCCTGTGAACCAAACGATCATGGTTCAATTCCAAGTCAGGGCACATACCTGGGTTGCAGGCCAGTTCCCAGCAGGGGACGCACGAGAGGCAACCATACATTGATATTTCTCTCCCTCTCTCCATCTCTTCCCCTCTAAAGATAAATAAAATCTTTAAAAAAAGACATTTCTTTTGCAAAGGCCAAAATATTGAATAAAAGGGGGGATGTGTAGTAGAGTAAAATATAAGATGCATGGACTTAAAGGATGGGAGGGTTAGGACATGGGATGTTAAGGTATGAAAAAGAACAGAGGCCAGGCTAAAAAAATGTTTTCCAAATCACACAGTAATCAAGACTGAAGGGAGTGAGAGAATAAACACTTTGGTGATGTCAGTTCAGAGAGAAAAGATGTCCTTAAGTGCCTGGTTTCCTAACCTAACCTCCAACCACCCCAGTCTTTTGCTTTTCTCATGACTTCATTAAAGCTAACTTTTTCAAGGGCCTTCTAAAATTCTAAATGCATCCAGTGTAACCAGAGTCCAAAATGTGCTCTCTTTTTTTGTTTTTTCCTGACTTCTTTCTTTCCTGGCCCTATACTTTTTATTTATGTTTAACAAGGACGTTGAGCCAGCAAGCCTTGTGAGCAGACCAGAGCCAGCGTTGTGCTTCGTGTGAGCGTGCATGTGTGTGTTAAACAATTTCATGGACATCTGTCACGCACAGTTAACTTTGCATTGCTGCATTTTAAGTGGTGGGCCCAGGCTTGGCCGGCAGTGATAAAGTAGCTGGCAGTTTTCAAAAAGCCACAGGATAACAGAGCATGAATCATAAAACACACTACTGTGTAGCAATATCCAAGTTCATTCAATGCAATGAAACCATGCAGAGGCCCTTTATCCCCAGCTAATTATGTGGAAACGTCTAAGACAATAAAGCATCTGGTGGTCTTTCTTCCCTGTTTCAATTTTTCTCAATATTGTGACAGGGCAAAGTATTGTGCCTTTCCCAGGATAGTTGCAGAGAAGAGGAGTAAAAGCAAGGGTCAGGGAAGAGCAAATAGATGAATTTATAACTTTCTTTTTATTTATTCCTTCCCCATTGTCTCTCTGGAAGTCTTCCTTCAGGGCTGTATTTTGCGATCACTATTCTCATTGCACTCTTCTTGAATCCCCTTTTCTCCTCCTATCAAAAAAAAAAAAAAAATACCACCCAAACTGCCAGACCTTCTCTGATTCCCTGTTGCTGGTGGGGCTTTCTGTCCCCCAAGGGCATCCAGGAATTTAAGTCTAAGATTTATCATGACTCTCCAGACTCAGGTTAAGAGAAGGGTTCATACTTCCAGGGATGAAACCTAATGTTCGATTTTCATTCTACTAGAAAGAGGTGATGTGAATTGTCCCTGTGATTAAGGTTTTCCCAGAGAGGGTTCTCCATAATTGCCCTGCACATGGTTCTTTTTGCCATTCTCTGGAAAACACACGCAAATGCCATGAGTTGCACTCCTGGGGGTTTTGATGAAAGCCCCTTTATAGCTAAGCACTGTGAATGAGACCCGAGCCAGAGTCTGATGAGGTGACTAATTGGTACCACTAGCTTAAAAAGCTAATAAGTTAATTAGATTAACTTCATTCGTGTTTGCACAGGGCTTTGAAGAGGGAAACACTATAGGAGCCTTAAGCCTCTCTGAATTGAGGTTGGATGCAGCTCCATGCTGGGTACAAGTTTCCCCTGGAATGAGAAGTCTATTGTGGTTATTTTTTGTCTTGTTTTGTTCTATTATTTAATTCTTCAGCCACTTCCCAATCTTTTTCAAAGGCCAAATTAAAGTGACATAATATCTCTTTAATATCTCCTAGGGCTACATTTTTAGTCACTATAAATATAAGTCCCATTCAAACCATTATGGATGTTTTTATTGTCCCACTTTCTCTGGGTATTATTATGTCCTAATATCTAAATCTTTGTAATTCCAACTGAAGAATCAAGTCACATTCTCTCTAATCCAAAGGTAGAAATAATTGCTAGAAAATTTACCTGAGTGGTATTTGGATTCTCTTTGGATTGCTCAATTATCCCACACCTTGAAAATGCAGTGAGGTCCAGAGTCACAGTATCATTTTTTTTTGTAATGGAGATTTTACCATTTAGTATATTTTGTATTCATCATCTATATCCCACTTCATCTATCATCTATCTATCATCTATCTATCTATCTATCTATCTATCTATCTATCTATCTATCTATCTAGCCATCCATCCTGCCAACTAGCTATCTAGCTATCTAATGTATTCAGCAATAGTTAAACAAGACACAGAAGTAATGCTCAGTAGATACACAGTATGAAAACAGAGTAACACCCTCAAGGAACTTTTAATCTGGGACACATAATATGTCCTCTGGAGAAAGTACATAACTGCAAAGGAAGGAGAGAGGTGATTGAGCTAGAAAACCCAGGGGAGATTTCAAGGACAAAGTGGCCTTTTAAGCTGAACTGTAAAGAGGTTTAACGAGAGGAGATGGAGAAAAGGTTCCCCCTGTGTGAAAAAGACAGCAGAAACAAAGATTCTGACAAGAAAAGGCACATGGCACATCTAATAAACAGAAAATAATCCCATGTGTCTGAGAGGTACCACACTGGGCAAGAAAGTCACATGAAAGGAATTAGGCAAGGAAAGACAATGGGATGATCAGAAAAGGCATTTTGAGATTGTCCTTTAAAAGGCAATAAAGAACAAAATCATGGTTGCCAGAGGGGGAGGAGTAGGGAATTGGGTAAAAAAGGTGAAGGGGATTAAGAGCTACCAATGTCCAGTTATAAAATAAATAAATCACAGGGATATAATGTACAGAATATCGAATATAATCAATAATGTCACAATAACTTTGTATGGTGACAGATGTTTACTACACTTACTATGGTGATCACATTGTAAAGTATATAAATGTTGAGTCACTACCTTGTACATCTGAAATTAAAATAATATTCTATATCAAACATACTTTACTTTTTTAAGGCATAAATAAGTGTCTAGGGTATTTTATTTGTTTTCTTCATAGTGCACTTTTTTATTTTTTATTGTTGTTCAAGTACAGTTGTCTCCATTTTCTCCACTACTCCTCCCCACCTCAGCCATCTCCACCTCCCACCCTCAATCCTACCCCCCTTTGGCTTTGCCCATGTGTCCTTTATACGTGTTCCTTGACTTTAATTTTTAAAAGAAGAAAGTAAAAATCCAAACCAAAGTGTTGGCAAATGAAAAATAAAAAAGAAAGGGAAGGAAAAAAACATCAAACATATATGAGCTTTCTAAGTGGGAAAAAATGTTTAAAAAGTAGATTATCAAAATGTGTAATTACATTTTTTTATGTATGAACTTTTATCATCTTTGGATCATGGGCTTAAAAGTGTTTGCCTAGAACTTTTGCAGCTTATTTTTCTCAGTAATGAATATGTGTCTTTATAAAATAAAAGATTATAAATTTTAACAACTAATGTTAACACAGTGGCATCCCTAGAGAAAAAAACTTAGAAAGTAATTCAGATAGAATAATTGCCATGATAGCACCAAAAAATTTTGAAACTCAGGATGGCATAGTGGAAGACCACCATAATAATTAAAGGGGAGATCACTTGCATTTTTATTTTAACTTCACAATTCTGGGCAAGTTGCTTAACTTCTCCAACTCTCAGTTTCCTCATCTGTAAAATGGGATAATAACAGTGCTTGTTTTACAATTTTGGATGAGATTATTTTCTGCTTATTAGATCTGCCATGTGCCCTTTCTTGTCAAATTTGAAATGAGATAGCTGTGTAAAGTGCCTAATATGTGGTAGACAATCAATAAATGTTATTCTCCTCTCTCCCTCACAACTCAGTGTCAGAACCCAGTGGTTTCTGTATGAAGGCACAGAGAGACACCATCATAATAATAATTTCTCATTATTCTCTTCACCTGCTTTTGGGAAACCTAGAAACTGGAACTCTTCAGGGAAGGATGATACCAACCAGCCTTTCCTATTCTATAAGAATATGCATCCTTGCTTTCAACAAGTTGCCCATTCTTCCTCATCTTCAGTCATCTAACATGGAGTTCCCTGCTGCATACAGGCTTGGGGAAAGACATAAAGAGATATATTCTTTGCCCACAAAGTGTTTGTGTCAGTTTCCAAGGGTTGTCATAATAAAGTACCACAAACTTGGTAGGTTAAAAGAACAAATTTCATTCTCTCAATGTTTTGGAGTTCAGAAGTCCAAAATCAAGGTGTTTGTAGAGCTGTATTCACCCCAAAAACTTCATGGAAGAACACTTCCTTGCCTCTTCCAGTTGCTGGCATTCCTTGGCAATGCTAGCATAGTCCTAGTCTATTCTCACAGTGTTCTTCTCTGTGCCTCTGTGTGTCATCTTGTGTGGATTAAGGGCTCCCTAATCCACACAAAATGTCTTTAATCCTTATCTTCATTACATCTTTGAACACCCTACTTCCAAAAAAGGTCACAGTGTGGTGTTTCTGACCAATGTACATGAATTTTGAGGGGACACTTTTCAAGTCAGCTGCAATGCTTTAAATTAAATTGGTTATTTGGCAGCTGACAGGGTCTAAAAAAAGTGACATCCCTGTTGCAACAAGAATATTTATTACCCAGATATTGGTTTCTAATCTCCAACAAGAGGAACTATGTCTCTTTGAAGAGATGACTGATTCTAGGACTGGGGCAGAAAATATACAAGATGATCTTGGAACAGCTTAAAGGGCCAAAAAGTTATAAGGAGCTAACATACACACACAGAGAGATGGTGATATGACAAAGGGGCATAGCACCTCTTATATAAGTGACCCCAGGTGATACCACATGAGCAGACAGAATTATGAAGAAGAATATGAGGAGACTTCCAGTCAAGATGGAGGCATAGGTAAACACAGCTCACTTTCTTGCATAACCCAGCAAAAATTAAAACTAACCTACAAAACATCTATCACAGAGAAACAGAAAATCGAGCTGTATGGAAGTCTGTCAACTAAGGAATTAAAGAAGTCACATTCATGTGGATGGGTAGGAGGGGCAGAGACAAAGAACAGGTGTCCCACAACCATGTGTGATGGGTAAAAATTGGGAGGGATACATCAGGACTGAGGGATCCCAGCCCCACATCAGACTACTAAGCCCAGAACTCCAAAGCCAGAAAGATAATTCCCCATAATTTCTGGCTGTAAATACCAGTGGTGGCTGGGGCAGCAGAAGAAACTGTGGGATTATCAGGCATCTCTTCTTAAAGGGCCCACAGAAAACTTAGGACTTACAAAGACTCACTCCCTATTGGCTCTAGCACCAAGGCAGCAGATGGAAGGTACAAGTGGCATACAGGGAGACATTGAAGTGTCTGGTCTCAGGATGAGTTCTAGGGGACAGCTTTCTCCCAGACAAAACTCCAGAAGCCAGGCAGTGGCCACTGTCCCTTTTCTGAACCCTTCCCCACACAGAGCCACAGAGTGGTGACACCATATCTGAAACTCCATCAAAACTGATCCACAGAGGTTGTTCCACCGTGCCAATTACCTAAGGTTCCATGCCATCCAACTTATGGGTGTGCTTTTCTATAATAGGCCATAGTACTAAGACAGTGAGCAGCTCTACCTACTAAATAGAAATGAACACAAGGAGGCTGACAAAATGAAGAGACAAAGAAATATGGCCCAAATGAAGGAACAGAATAAAACTTCAGAAAAGAAAAAAACAAAGTGAACATAAGCAGTCTATCAGATGAAGAATTCAAAACACTGGTTATAAGTCTACACAAGGAACTTATTGGACAATTCAACATCGTAAAAAAGACCCAAGGTATAAATCAAGGTTACGCTGTGGAATAAAGAAAAATGTACAGAAAATCAAAAGTGTACTGGATAAAGCCGAGGATCAAATCAATGATTTGGAACACAAGGAAGAAAAAAGGAACATTCAATCAGAACAAGAGGAGAAAAAAACCTGAAAAAAATTAGAATAAGGTAAGGAGTCCTTCGGACAACTTCAAATGTACCAGCATTCAAATTGTAGGGGTTCCAGAAGAAGAGGAAAAGCAAGAAATTGAAAGCTTATTTGAAAAAATAATGAAAGAAAACTTCCCTAATTCACTGAAAGAAACAGATATACAAGTCCCGGAAGCATAGAGAATCCCAAACAAGATGGACGCAAAGAGGCCCACCTCCTCCTAAACACACCATAATTAAAATACCAAAGGTTAAAGATAAGGAGAGAATCTTAAAAGCAAGAAGAGAAAAGTAGTTAATTACCTACAGGGGAATTTCCATAAGACTGTCAACTGATTTCTCAACAGAAACTTTGCAGGTTAGAAGGGATTGGCAAGAAGTATTCGAAATGATTAAAAATATGGACCTACATCCAAAATTACTCTATCCAGCAAAGCTATCATTTAGGGTGGAAGGGCAAATAAAGTGCTCTCCAAACAAGGTAAAGCTAAAGAAGTTCATCATCATGAAGCCATTATTATATAAAATGTTAAAGGTATGTATTTAAGAGAAAGAAGACCAAAAATATGAATGTTAAATGGCAACGAATTTACAATTATCAACAATTGAATCTAAAAACAAACTAAGCAAACAAGCAGAACAAAAACAGAATCATAGATATGAAGATCATTTGGAGGTTAATCAGTTGGGAGGGGAAAGGGGGAGAACTGGGGGAAAGGTGCAGGGATTAAGAAGCTCACATAAATAGTTACAGAATAGACAGGGTGATGTTAAGAACAGTATAGGAAATGGAGTAGCCAAAGAACTTACATGCATGATCCACAGATATGAACTAAGGTGGTGTATATCAGAGGGAATGGTGGTACCAGGTGGGAAGGAAAATGGAGAAAAATTGGGACAACTGTAACATAATCAATAAAATATGTATAAAAATAATTAGAAGAGCCTTGGCTGGTGTGGCTCAGTGGATTGAGTGCCGGACTGTGACGAAAGAATAGCCAGTTCCATTCCCAGCCAGGGCGTATGCCTGGGTTGCAGGCCAGGTGCCCAGTAGGGGGTGCAAGAGAGGCAACCATATATTTATGTTACTCTCCCTCTCTTTCTCCCTTCCACTCTCTCTAAAAATGAGTAAATAAAATCTAAAAAAAAAAAGAATTACAATAATAAGTCATGATGTTTGAAGCCAATAAATTTTGGGGTCCTTTTTGAGCAATAGATAACAAAGACAGGTAACTTTTCTTATTATTAAATTACTAGAGATATACTTTTTAAAATGTTAATGCTGTTAAAAGTACATCAACATTTGACCAGACAAAATTGAAACTCTACATAATGTCAAATATCTGATGATTCAGTGAGATATTCAGATATTCACTAATCATTAGAAGCATATGATTACAGTTTTTTAATCTTTCCATTAGTAGTGGTCTCCTTAAAGGGTGACAATGTTCTATTTAAAATAT